>PVIR01001595.1:0-119425 GCA_004026965.1 Petromus typicus | reverse complement strand
AAAATATCAAAGGGTATAATACTGGGTAAGGACAAGAAGGACTTTGGAAAGCATATGTCTCCGTTGTGCATAATGTGCGCAGATATACACATCTGTGCATAACGAGACGCAATGTATAATACGAGGTCACAGCCAAGAAAGTGGAGCTTTCTAGGTTTCTTTTGGCTTTAGAACAAGCTGTAAAAATATGTAATGAATAATGCATAAAATATATATTTAAAATAAGTGCAAAACTCACGGAGGGCTCACTCGCGTCCATGGAGCGCTGCTAAAGACAGTAACCGTCAGAAGGCATGTGACACGTGTGGAGTCCAGCGCGCTCCTTCTAAGGCCGAATTCCTCACATTCTACCAGGCCAGAGTCGGGAGAAGTAGGTGTCCGTTTCTACTCTGTGCTCTCCCGCTTGGCAGCAACAGAAAAGTACCCTTTCTGTCTGGGCTCAGACTCCCGCATTTGAAATGAAAGGCTTGTGTTCACTTCTTCTCAGAAGGCTTCCTTGAGCGTGGGGTTAGGCCAGATCTAAAAGCGGCAGCAAATAAAACCATCAAGGACAGAGTCGCCACACCCGACTTCAGATCCCCGCTCGACAGTTACCAGCAGGAGCCCTGCTGTCCTCTTGTCCAGACGCTAGGCACTGAGACTCGCCTCCCTCAGGGCAGTGGTCAGAGCGGAAGCATGGCGGTCAGGGCGGCACAGGCAGCAGCTCGCAGAGGATGCCCGCTGTCGTGACTGCTCTGCCACCTTTGCACGGTCCGTGAGCTGCGCTGTGTCTCTGACGTCCTTCCCGCCTCTGTCCTTTGCCTGGCCTGGTGATGTCTCTCACGTCAGTAGCATCCCGACTGCAGCGGACTCTTCCCCACCCCAGAGGCACACCGGCCTGGTGCTCAGGCCTCCAGGACCAATAGTGCAGCCCTCTCCGTCCCCATCACCGTCTACGTTCTCCGGTTGGCTGTTTTCCTGATTCTGCAGCCCTCTGGATGCCAGGGTCGAGTCTGAACTTCAGCTCGGCCCTAGGTCCATCAGGGGAAGCTGCTCTCCACACACAGCTAAGCACCTCAGGGACCTCCTTTCTGTCTAAGTGCTGCATCAGACATAGGAAAACGTGCTCTGGAAAGGACCCCTGCCGAGAGATGCCTTAGGAGAAGCATGACTACATAAACTGAGAAGCATGGCCCAAGACTATTTTTATTCATGGCAGTATAAAATCACACACACAGAAATGAGAAAGGCTTACAGTTAATTCAAGTCACCCATGTGAAGGGCAGTCATCACGCATGTGTCATCAAGACTACACAAGAATTTGAGTTCTTCTCTTTCTGGGTTCCTGGCCTGGCCACACAATCTGCAGCACTGATCTCGAAGACACAGCCACAAGGGATGACCTTGGGTCCTGTTGAGCCTGGGTGACCTCTGGCTGCGGTACCCCAGGATCTTTTCCAGGGTAAGTTCTTCCAGAAGCCTCACAGCCAGCCTTTTCTGGCACAGTGGCTAAGGGCAAAGCTCTGCTAGAAACAGGGCTGAACTGTCACCCAGAGTTTGGGGTCCCTCTGTCCTGGAAGGCTGGTAGCTCTGCCCAGAGCTAGGCCACTGGCTTTCTGAAACCTTACTGAGCTCTTCTGGCTGCAGGGAGAGGGTCCTGTAGTTAAGACTGGGATGAAGGGCAGGTATGCTAACTCAGGCTCTCTGCTATCAAGCCTCGACTCCCGTCCGGGGCCTGCACCCCACCCCCACTGTCTTCCTTAGTCCTGACTTCTCCTAGCTCCAGCCTCACTGATGTATTGTGTACGCGGTTAAGGACAAGAGATGCAAACTACAGAGAAGACCGCAGCACCTTGTCTACCTGAGAGGGCAGCAGGGCAAGGAAGGGGAGAGATGTAGGGCAGAGAAGAGAGCGTGGGGATAGGCCAGGTGGGGAGGCGTGGCCAGAAGAGGACACTTGGCTCCCACTCAGTATCACCTAGGAGGAAGCCGACTTGGGCTGCGTGTGAGTTGGGGGCACCTCTGCTACCCGAGCATAGAGTGCGGATCTGGGCTTGGCACAGGGCAACCGGCTTCCTCCGGGGGCTAGGGGGTAGTGATGTAAGCAGGCACCATCTAGGCATGGAGTGGGCCCTTGCCCAGCTCTCCAGCCTGCCATCTGCAGCCTGACACACAATCGCATGAAGGCACACTGCAAGAGGGGCACGGGACTGCCACATTAGCTGTGGCCCTTCAGCAACAGCCCAGGGCTCCAGTCCCAGGCACAGCCCCTGGGACTACAGACCACATACTGCAGGTATGCCACATACTGAGGCGTGGCTGGGGCACTGTGCAGTGGAGGGTCACAGACAGCACACAGGGCACTGTGCACACACTGGCTTTACCCTGAAGCTGAGCTGTCTGCAGCTCTGTTTCCCACTGGACAATAATGAGGGAAGGAGACATGGAGGCTGCTGCAAGGGGCCCACAGCTGCTCGGCTGCAGGCTGAGGATACTCCTCAGGACAGAGCTCCGGCGCGCGTAACCAGCTCAGCTCACCTGCACACTCCAGCCACGGCCTCCACCGGCCTCTGACAGTCCTGCTCCTACCGTGCTGGACAGGCCTCCGTCAAGTAATAGATCCTTACAGTGGGCAGAAGTCCCGTGTTGCCCACCCATGGATGAGGTCACACAAGGTTATAGAGGCCCTCGGGCACAGAAGATGCCCTCCCACTCTGAGATCCTGCATCTGCTCATTGTCTGCCACAGCTTCAGGGGAGTTCACAGTCCTGCTGGCCACACCTGAATGGTTCTGGATAGTGCCATCCTGACCACTGACCCCCATACCAGGCTTCCACGTACCAGGCTTGACCTGGCCTCTACAGCTCACACGGAACCAAACAAAGTTCTCAGGCCACTGAATTCGGTGGAAGGGAGAAACAGGTGGATATTTTAATGTTTTTTCCTGAAAATCAATATTTAGAATTCATTAAATCCATAAATGCACACTTAATGTCCAGTGTGTCACCACTACAAAGGGCTAGAAGAGATAAAACAACTTGGCTTCATTCTCTGTCCCTGGAAAAAGCTCAGCAGAAGAGAAGGGAAAATAATATCCCAACAATGTAGCAAAAGCCAGTCAAAAGTTGGCGGCTCATTCCTGCTCACACCCAGGCGCTCTCGCTGAAGGGTGGGGTCACGGTCCTCCCCCAGGGGTGTCCATCTTCATGTAAGTAGCCACTGCCACCAAAGCTGTCTCCTTCCAGCGAAAAAGACAAATGGCCCTGTGTCCCCACCCTCAGAGGACACGGGCTGGGCACCACCAGAGGTGGTCAGGGGGCAGGCTCTGCATCCGGGAAGGGCACACATCCGCAAGGACTATTCTGGGTCCGTGTCCCCTGGGGCATGTGGCCGACAGGGAAGGGCCGTATGTGAACCCCAGTGGCCTCGGCTTGTGGACACACACGGTGGCAGAAGAGTCGGCACCACCTGCGAAGCTGAGCACTACCGATGTCCCCGCCGCAGGGGCTGACGTCGTCAGCAGCCCCAGGCTGTGATCTGCCAGGGCTCTGTGAGACACGCGGGGCCTGGGAAGCAGAGCTCTGGTCTGAGCAGAGTGCGACTTCCCCACCTGGGCAGGTACTGCGGTGACCCTGCTCTCTCTGGCTCAGCGAAAGGGGCCCTGATTCTAAACAAAGCCAGCACCACCACCACCACCCTGCACTGGAGGGGCCAATCAGTGAGCTCAGGAGAGGGGGCCTGCTGCAGACGGCTGACGGGACACAGACAGTGGAAAGCGGGGCTCAGAGGGGCAACCAGTGAGCTCAGGAGAGGGGGCCTGCTGCAGACGGCTGACGGGACACAGACAGTGGAAAGCGGGGCTCAGGGTGACCAGAGAGCCGCCGGTTTCCCAGGCCCATGTCTGGGAATTTTCTCATTCCAAATATGAGGAAAATAAAAATAGGTAGGCAGGAAGGCCAAACTATGTTTGCAGAAACCCAAGTCTGGCTTTGAAACGCCTGCTCCCACCACTTCGGGGCTAAGAGTGATAGACGGAGCCAGGACTCCTGGCGCAGGCCCAAGGCGTGAGCACACTTGGCCGGAGAGCGACGGCCGTCTGTGCCCACACCAGAGCTGCTGGCGAGTCAGAAGTGCCAGAAGCCTCTGGAGAAATGAATGAGCCCCTGATTAAGAAATGCAGCTGCTGACAAGCAGGAATTGCCCCGTAAAGCATTTCAAGGTGTCAGCGATGGAAGTGCACTCTGCGGCCACTCAGCACACAGGGCAGAGCTGCCCGCGCGCTGCCGGGCTCTGACAGCTGCCCGGGCCTCAGGCGGGCAGGCCCCATGCGGCTGGGCCTCGGGACAGGACCTCCAGGCAGCTCAACATGAAGCAAGCAAGCAAGCATGTCAACAAACCCTCCACACATCTGTGTCTCTGTCTGACGCCTGTCGTGGGCTGAGTCCTGTCTTCCAGATTTGTCCCCAGAAACTCTCAGTCCCAGGATCTCAGAAAGTGACTGTATTTGGAGACAGGGTCTCACGAGAGGTGCCGAAGTACAAACAGGGTCATCACGGTGGTGCTGATCCAGGGTCCTTACAAGAAGGGAGATCAGAGCACGCACACACACAAAGGAAAGGTCATCCACGGGTGCGAGGAGGAGACAGTGTCGGTGAGCCCAGTAGGGGGCTCCGCCAACCCTTGCCCGAAGTACTCTGGAGCCCAGAAACCTGAGCTGGACAATTCTGCTCTTTAAGCCACCAACAAACCGACCCGGCTCTGCAGCTGTGTTCTGTGAGGACACACTGAGTGCTCGTGCGCGGGAGGTGAGCAGAGCAGACACACTGCTCCTCAGGCCCCAGCAGGACCCTCGGCAGAGGAGGCAGCTGCACGGTAGAACCTGAGGTGCAGAGAGGCACCAGGGGTGCAGGGAGGCACCAGGGGGGCTGGGAGGCACCAGGGGGGCAGGAGTCCTACAGCCTATCTCCTGTCATCCCTATGACCCTGGGAATAGACGTAATTACGACACTGCCCACCTTTGCAGAAGAAGAAAACAGACTTACGGGGGGCAGATATCTCCATATGGATATATTTCTAATATATCCGAGAAATGAAATTTGAAGTCTAGGATCCCTGACCCCACAGCTTCTGTTTCTCCCTCCAGCTAAAGCCGGGGATTAAGCTCAGCGGAGCCAGGCGCTCGCCGACCCTGTGTCGGGTCTGACAGGGAACACTGAGGCCCCGGAGAGCAGAGGGCCCATGTCCTGGGTGTCCGGGCAGAGGCTGGACACTGGGGGGGCTGCACAAGTCCAGTCCGCTCCACCCCACACCCGCCACCATGGCACATGCTCCCCGGAGAGAGTGGACGGTTCAAACGGGGGGCCTTTCAGGTGACCCAGTAAAGAGTCCTCATGAGGTAGAGCTGGGTTGGGTCCCAAGACCTGTCCAGCCCTGAACATCTACGGAGCCAAGGCCAGGCAAGGCTCAGGGCCTGCGCCATCTGTCCCCAGCTGGAGGCAGTTAACCCCCAGGTAAGCCCAGCCCTGTACTGAGAGACAGTGGGAAGCGGGGAGGGGAAGGAGGGGAGGGCGAGGAATCCTGGACAGTGGTATGCAAGCTCAGCTGTCCGTCACTGGGCCCCGCTGATCTCGTCCCATTCTCATCCGGGCCACACTGCTGGGGAGACGGACGCAGCCCTCCATGCAAACCCCTTCGTTACTCCTGTTTCCACTCGACCTGGGCCTCAGCACTTCTAGCACTCAGCCCATGGAAGAGCCCTAGTCTGGGCAGCACCGGGTCAGAGGAGCCTCGCTGGAAGGCTGAGCTGTGACCTCTGCAGGGAAGCACTTTCCGACCCACCAGGACTGAGTAGAACGCTGCCTGTGCCCTTCCACCCCTAAGAGAGTTCTCACCCAAGTGCGGTGGAATGCGTCCCACTGCTCCCTGTGGCTTGGGGTGCTCTGTGCTCACGAGGTGAGGCACAGTCTCCAGTGCAGCAGAAGCCTCTTCAAAGGGGGCCCTCGCTGGCCTGCTGGGTCCCCAGGAGAGGTGAATGCTGGCCTCACAATGAGTCCAAAGGGTTGTAGGGAAGGGGTCCCCTCCGCTAGTGTGGTTCATGTCCCTTTGTCCACTGTGCTCTGACACAGCCAGGGAGATCTTCACCAAAAGCTGATCTTCAGTTTTTAACCTCCAGATCCTGTGATCTAAATGAATATGTTTTCTTTATAAAGTATCTAGTCTCAAGCATTTTGTCACAGCAATAGAAAACAAATACAGGACCACAGATTTAGCTCAGTGGTTCCGGTACCCACCTTGCAAGCGCAAGAGCCCTGGTTCGATCCCCAGTAACCACATACAACAATGGCAGGTGTGATGACTCATGCCTGTAATCCCAGTACTCAGGAGGCAGAGGCTGGACTGGGCTACACAGTGAGTTCAGGGCCAGTCTGAACTACAAAACAAGTCCCTGTCTCAAAGAAAAAAAAGAAAACAAATACATTTCTCCTTCCTGCCCTGCTAGAATATACACATCCTGATGGTAGGAACTGTCTTCTTCACCTCTGTATTCCTAAGGGCTGACACAGTCTAGAAGCTCAACCACAAATGAACACAGGCAAAAGGAGATCCCACCCAAGCCTAGTCCCCTGCTCACAAGTCCCTCTCTGGCCCTCATTCCAGAGGCCTCTGAGAAAGCCCTGCAGAGCGCGCGGGCCTGAGAGCTGCCTCAAGGACAACCCCAAGTCCAGAGATGCGATAGGAGAGCCTGAGCAGGTTCGGGGTGCCCTGCCTGGCAGGGGTGATGCAGCCTGTGGAGCCTAGCAGGACACGGGAAGTGGGCAAGGTGAGAGAGGCCAGCAGGGCAGCAGGGGATGCAAGCTGAGGGTGCCCGCGAAGGCCACATAGCCAGAGGTCTTTGGCAATCACACACCGGGGATCCGGCCTGCACCCCACTCCCACCACCGCCCGGGGAGGCTCCCAGAGCTCAGCCTCCTCAGCGCAGAGTGCCCGTGAGCTGCCCCCCGGCTCAGCCAGCACCAGGGCAAATGGGGACTTGTCACTTCCAGCTCTGGGCGCCTGGAGAGAGGACCCGGCACTCAGGACGCAGTCGCATGGCCTGAGGCTCGGGTGAGTGTCCTGGCTCCACTGTGCACACGGACAGGATTTGAGGTGTGTGTGTGTTGGGGAGCTGGAAAGCTGAAAGGTGTGGGCAGAAGGGTGTGGAGAGGCAGGGTGCGCAAGGCAGGCCCTGAGAACCGCACGCCACCCTGGCAGCCAGTGCGGAAGGACCAGCCGGGGAGGGTGTGGGTGGCGCTTTCTGTGGCTCAGTGGGGAGCACCACAGACACCGCCCACGGTGCTGGGCCCTCATCCCCTCTCCTAAAACAACTGACCGTCAGAGGCACCCAGTGAAGTCTGAATCTGGTCGGCTGGGCCCCTGACACGCCCACCGCCACTCCCACGGGGCTGGGCACGCTGACCAAGGGCCTGAGAGCAGAGACCTGGTAGCCAGCCACTGCAGCGGGCTCCTGGTCACCAGGCGTCCTGCCCAGTGTGGACACAGCAGTGACGCGGACCGGATCCCTTTTCTTATCTCTATGCTCCCCACAATGTCAGCCACGAAGGCCTCTCCCGGGTGCCCTGCATGCACCGCCCCCACGCTGCTCCACTTCCGGTCCTCGCACACGTTACAGTGGAAGTTTCACTCTCTCCCACAGGCTGGAGAACCCCAGGAACCCCGCTGCCCATCCTGCTTGATCAAGCCATCCTGCTTGATCAAGCCATCCTGCTGCAGCAATGAGGGGGCCACTGCACGCACGCACTGTGCTGCCTCCAGGCCCTACTGCTTGGCTGGAGGCCAGACCTCCGAGACGTGGTCTCCCCCAGACCCTCTTCTCCGGGGTGGTCCTTATGCCCCTTCCTGGACTCTTTACCTTAAGTGAACCAGCACCCGAGTCTGATCACAACCCGCCTCTCCTAGCTGCCATGCTACAGGGTCAGCAGCCCCTTCTCACTCCACCTCCTGCCTCACCCGCCGGCGCACACAGCTCACACGACAGCGGCCAGGCTGTGCTTTCCCCTCGCTCACAGCCAGAGCCCTCGGGCATCTTGCCTTCCGAGGGTGTCTTCACTGCACCACCAAGACCGCAGAGGACAGGAGGGCGGAGGGCAGGAGGGCGGAGGACAGGAGGCGGAGCCCTGCCGGGCGCGCTGCCGCGGAAGGTGGCAGAGCTCCCACGCACTCCTCACCCGGTGCTCATCTGCTCATGTGCGTGACTGTGGTGAACTTGTTAACACGACGACGACCATGCAGTGCTCGTAACCGAAGCTCACACTGTGCAGGGTCTCCTTATTCTTCAGCCTGCTGGGTTTCTGTGTCCAGGAGCCTGTCTGGACACAGTGCATGTCGTTTTGTCTCCTACCTCTTGCTGCAGTGCTGGTTTCTCACGGCATCCTTGTTCTGAGGCCCATGACAGGTGTGAGGAGTGCTGGGCACGTCTTCGGTCAGATGTCTCTTTATTGAGATTTCTGGGTCTTGATCTCGTGATTAGACTAAGGTTGAGTCCAGGGACCATTTTCATGGCAGCAGATCAAAGGCACGTACTAGCCGTGTGACTGGCAGCGGAGGTGAGCCCGCGTGCGGTGGGGGCATGCCCAAGCAGATTCTCCACTGTGGACTCGCCCTGTTCTGAGCTTAGTGTTCGGAGGCGTCACTGCACAGCTCGCACCTGTGGGACGTGGACTCCACCTCCCCCGAGCAGAGCATCTACACAGGTGATTTGGAATTCTGCACAGGAGATACATCTGTTCCCATTTATCTTTATATTCAATTATTTATTTATATTCAGACCATCTCGGGAATATTACTTTATACTTTGGGTTATAATTCCGTGCTGCTGTTCTCTTGTTCATACTGTTCCAGCTTTGACAGGTGTACGCTTTCCGCCGGTCACAGCACTCCTGTGACATGCTCCTCCACATGTAGATAGGCTGCTTTCCACACATGCTTATTTTCTGGTACTTTAAAATGTTCTAGACACATTTTCACTTACATATTTCCCACCCCAGTTCCAGAGCCAGCCTTCCACTAGACAACATGTCAGAGTGCGTTCTAGGTATATGTGTCTGTTACTGCTGAAGTATTCTTGCCATAGGCTCTGACAGGGCAGATAAACACATGGGTGTCTACTCAGCGGTGTATCTATCTTTATCCAAAACTTTCTAGGGGCACACGCCTGATTGGCAGTAAGCTAAACTGAGTTTATACTGACGTCTCCAATCTAATCCACTGCAACGGACTATTCTAGCCTCTCTTGTTTTCTGTAGGCTTCTACTCTAACAGTGAGAAACCTGCCATTGACTTCATTATCCAGCTCCAGAACACGCACCCAGCGGGGTCAGAACTGCTCCCGGCACCTCCAGGGAGTGCTTGATGCTTGCTATGTTTTGTGCTCCCACAAGGCAGGATATTTGCGCAATGCATGAGAGCTCCCAGGTCCCTGTGCTCCCTCTCCACATCCCCAGGAAACAGCAGCTTCTTCTCCTGTGAGCCTCCCACCCCACATCGAGGCAGACTCCCACCCACCAGGACACTGTGTCCTCCACAGCAGAACACACTGGGCAGAGGAGGCAAGGGCTCTCGAGGTGCAGGGCTGTGGGCACAAGCTATGTCGCCTCACGGGACTTGAATGGCATATACAAACAGAGAGAGAAGACTCTCAATAATTCCATGTCACTGAGTCTAGGGACAGCTGACCTCGCATGACAGTGAGGCCTCACCCTCTGCTGATGCCATCTGCTCTGAGACACCTTGCTTTCTCGTCTGTGCATGGCTGCAGGTGATTTCCTGCCATGTTCTGGCCCTCACACATATATGTGCCACCTGACAGTACCCTGGCCAGTAACATGCATTTTATTTGGGCATATGTGTTCATAAATACCCACAGAAAGAACACAAGTGTAATGAACCCTTGATGTATGAACTCGATTCATCCCCAAGGGCCAGTGGTAACTCAGGTTGGTCGACTGAAGGCTCGGACTCCACTGTGCAGCCTTTAAAGTCTCCCCTTGTGCACAGGCAGATCTGTGTCCTTGGAGACACCGGTCCAGGATTTCTCCCCGCACAAGAAAGGAGGTTGTAATGATCCTTCCAAAACTCTCTGAGGGTTAAATCTGGATCTGAGACCATCTAGAACATAAGCGGCCGGCATTATAGTTGTAACTAAGACTCTGGCCATAAGTTAAAACTAAATCTCTAGTCACTGCCACACCATCCGTGTACAGGTTGGTTGTAATTGAAGGCTGTACTGTAGATGAGACTGAAAGGACTTTCACACACTCGAAACCGCATCAGTGCTCATGTTCCTGGGCATCACAGGTGTACTGGTGCAGTGGGTGCCCAGGGCCGGGCTCAGGGCTGCACTACTGCGTGACCGCAGGGAGGCCTCCGAGGCCCTTGGTGGCCCGAGATCCTCTCCTGCCTCGCGGCTCTCTGGCTGTCAGGCTGACGGCAGCACCCTCCGTGGACCCGGCCTGACATTGCCCACAGGCGTCACTGCCCGGCCTGCTCTGACCGTCAAGTTGCTCTGTGGGGCAGTGAGACCCCATCTGTGAAGCAGAAGCCGAGCACCTCGAGCAGCAGGGGGCTTCCCTGGGGTGCTGTCTGCGGGGGCTGTGACTGTGCTGCTGGCCGCCTGATTCCGAGAGCCAGCCTGGGCTCCCAAGGGAGCCGGGCTGAAGACTGGCTCTTTCCCTCAGTTGTGGGGTCAGCTTGGAAAAGCCCCGGCCTTGTGCCAGAGAAGACTCACAGGAGAAAAGTGCTTTTACAGCATCTATGTTCAGCAAAGGTTATTTCCAAATACCTCGTAAACGAACTGTCCAAGGACATCTAATTGAGGCCACTTAGGTCTGTGGCTTTCTCTGCCTAAGGCTGGGAACATGGACACCGACTTCCCAGCAGCTCCCAGCTCATCCCCAAAGTGGATATCTTGACTTGGCCATCCTGGGCCACAAAGGTGGGCACACAGAGCACTGCCTGTGACCCCACAGAAGATGCTTCTGGACCCCACACACACTTTCTTCCAGACCCCTGACAAGCCAGGTTCAGGGAATAGCTGCTTCCCAGCCACAAAGGCCCAGGATCCACATCCCTTGAGATAGGGCCAGGGGCCAGGCCTTTCCCAGATGGACATTTGACAAATTTCCCCCCACGCATCCCTCCTGCCCACAAGCACCAGGGGCTCTAGGCCCAGAGCCCATTGCTGACAGGACCTACCAGCAGAGGAGCCATCCTAGTGTTCTGGGATACATTTTTATCCCAGTCCAGCTCATAGGAGTCTTGAGCATTTTAGTAAAATATGTTATCTGAAAGAATCTAACTTATTTTTCACTATCAAGTGGCTGAATTATTATTTTATTGTTATTGTTGTTGTTCTCATTATTATTATTATCCTTTTTAAAGAAAAGATCTTCTTATGTAGCCTAGAGTGGCCTTGAACTCATGGTAATCCTCCTGCCTCAGCCTCACAGGGCTGGAATCACAGGTATGCACCACCACGCCTGGGGGTACACTTATGAATTGTACAGATTAACTCACTTCACTGCAACATTTCCAGATATTCCCAAAGCATGCCCTTAGCTGGGTGGCTTCTGGCTCCCGAGCTCAGGTGGCCCAGGGACTGTCTGCACGGTCCAGGCAAGCCCCTTCGGCCTTGCTGACCTCTGTGCCTCACAGAGCTGGTGTAGGGACTGCCTGGAGGTTCCGGACGCTCATACTGCAGCCCAAAAATTCAGAAAGCTCTTATCATGCTCTGCACTAAATCCTGTTACCAACCTACGAGTCCACTACTCTGACTACCCCATTTTGAAGATGGGGAAATGGAGGCAGGAGTCAGTCAGCAAGCTTGTCTCTCCGCCCACAGCATATCAGTCAGTGCTCCGGGCCACACGAGTCGGAAGGAGGGGAGGTTACTGCGACCCCTGTGAGAGGCAGAAGGGAGGGAAAGCCAGAGTGTGCGGGCCCGCCGGCGGCGCAGGCCCACCATCCGCGCAAGGGGCCACAGTGAGGGCGGGAGCAGCAGAGTCCACGCCTCCAAGACCCCGGAGGCCACAGGCAACACCAGTGCAGGGGCAGCCTGCACAGGGCCATGTGAGCAGAGACCACGGCCCAGACCTGCTGCGCTCAGCTTTGGCCCGAAATGGAAGAATCCCAGAGGTGCTACCGCTGGAGGCCGGCAGCTGCCGTACCCAAGGCCCTCCCCGTTCCCTGTCCAGGAGGTCTGAGCTCCACCTCTCGGAGGTCACACCCAGGAGCCGTGGCTCACACAGGCCTCCTCTGACTCCGGAAACCACCCTCTGGCCCACTGACCTGAACTGTCCACTCTGTGGATGAGCAGGTCTTGGTGCCCTCTGCAGAGAGAGCCAGTGAGAAGCACGTCCCACTGGCCATGGGGCACGCTCAGCCCCAGGGGCAGAAGAAGGGCTGGCCCCGCCTGTGGGAAGCCCCATCCCCGACAAAACAGGGGAGAAGTCAAAGGGAACACAGGACTTGTCTTCAGAAAGGCCGTGTCCCAGGGAACCGGCAGTCACCGCTGCGGACTGAGAGGAAGGAGAGGGGAGGCCCTGAGGGGGAGGGCTGAGCCCTGTCCTCACCATAGTGGACAGCCTCCTGGACAAGGAGCTTCTTCCTGGTCCCCAGGAAGTGGGAAGTGGAGGCCTGAAGAGAAGGAGAGAGAGGCAGGGGCAGCACTTCTGACAGAAAGGTCAGTGCCAGCAAAGCATCAGCCGCCCAGAGAGGCGGCAGTGTGCTCCTGGAGCTGCGGATACTCAGGAAGGAGTATACACACAGGAAGGCAGCCCGGCCTACCCAGAAACGCGGAGACACTGTCCCTGCAGCAGCGGAGGGAAACGCCGCCGCCACTGAATGCCACACCATGAGAGGCACGGAGAGCAGGGCAGGAGGGAGGCTCTGAGGCCCGCAGGATTACCAGCAAAGACACCTTCTACCGTGGAAAACGACAGATCCTCAAGGTTCACACAGCCGTGGCTCCCAGAGCAAGGCCTGGACTTCATCAGAAGGTGGCAGGGCAGCTGAGGACCGATTCCGCTCCTCCACCGTGCCTCAGAGGGAAGTTCCTGAGGCTGGTGGGTCTTTCTGGCAAGGATGTTAATACCACGGGAGCTAAAGTGTCCCATCACCCCTGGCATCAATTTAGCGCCCCCAGGACCCCTGAACTGCACTCTCAGGATCCCCCTCCCAGCCCGAACTATTGGTCTTAGAGAGTATTTCAGCTTAAACTGCCACAGCTCCCACTTCCCTCAAGCATGGACAGACAAGAGTCTCCTGCGATCACCACACTGGCTGTTCTTACTGTTTACATTATGTAAATACACACACGCACACACACGCACACACACACACGCGCGCGCGCGCACACACGTGCACACACACACACACCACCTTGAGTCCTGAGCAACACTGCCACCCACCTGCTGCAACACTCTCGGACATCACTCATGGTTCCAGAGGGGCTCTGGGCTCCAGCAGGCAGTGCCTTGGGGGGTGGCTCCTGTCGCCAGTCAGACAGGCAGGAGATCAAAGACTTCTGCTCATGTCTGGCATGGAGGCCGTGGCCAAAACACCTGTGTGCCGTTCCCAGGAGAGGGAGACCCCGCAGAGCTGTAGCGTCCCTCGTCACCTGGCCTCACAGGTTCTCATCACCTCCCTCTGCTCTTTGGGTTGAACTAATTTCAAAGATCACCCAGGTCAAGATGGGGGACTGAGATCCCCCCTAACATGGACCGCAACTGCAAAAAGTCCTGTGGGACAAAAAAGTAAGGAAACAAATTTTATATATATGGGGGGGTGGTAGGGTGGGTGGGGCTATGGGAAAAAATGAGAATTAAGTTGTGAATTATACTGGTACAAATCCCCATTATGGAGTGCAATCATGATGTGTATATTTAATGTACCAATAAAGATAAAAAAAAAAAAAAAAAAGTCCTGTGGGACTGTCCACATTAGGGTGGCAGCTGTCGGGAACAGACTCTGCCGCGGTCACAGTGCTTCTGCCCAGCAGCACTGCCACAGCCTCCGCCCTCCGTGTCCTCCTCACCACCTCTGGGTCTCACCCAGGATGGCACCAGCTTGACACCAGGATCTTGTCCTCAGACCCGGGCCAGATGTTGCCGGGGCTTCCCCAGGGAACTCCTCTTCCACAACCCCAGTCTAAAGACCTGTGAGTGAGGGGGACACCTCACCGTCCCCTCTACACCCGCTCTCCATGGCAGGACAGGCCCTGGGTGGCCTCTGTGCCCCTCCTGCTTAACAGGGATGTGGGGGATGGGAGCCAGCAGCAAAAGAATTGCAGAACCTTCTCAGCAGCCTCCTCCCTCCCTGTGCGGCTGACTGGAAACCCGGAGAGGGATTTTCTTCTAACTCCTCACCTTCTCATTCCACCCCAGAGCTGATGACCTTGAACCCTGCAGGGCTGAGGCTCCCATTGGGCTCGGCACACTGTTGTGAGGCCTTATCGTTCGGGGCGTCACCCTCACCCTACGCCTGGCTCAGTCTCCTGAGCACCAAGATCGGTCCGGTGATGTCAGTCAACCCACAGGGACAGGCCCTTGTCTCCTCGGCATAGCTGGAATGTACAACGTTTTCTGGATCTGGGTCGGTGCCAAGCAAGAAGCATATGAGTTGGGTCTGTTGGCAGCCACTGACCGCTCCAGCCCTCGGACAGAGCGGTCTGCGGAACGTGCCAGCAAAGAGGAGCAAGCCAAGGACTTGAGAGGGCAGAGCTGCGGTGATGTCATGTTAGCCGGGCCTCTCCCTGGGATTTGATCCAGTAGTAAATCCCTACTTCGCTTAAGATATTTTGGGTTGGATTTCTATCTCTTGCATCTGAAAGTATCTTAATACAATCCCACTTTTCTCCCTAAGCTCTTTGCTGTCATCTGGGTCTGGCCTTCCATGGGCCTCACTTCTGTTCAAGAAGAATGATCCCCTGAAGTATCTAAATCCGCCCTCTTGTCCTGAGAATCCACACGTGCTCTCTCCTTCCACTTCCTCCAAATTCTGGAAACCCTCAGAAAGTAACAGCTGTCGCTGCTCAGACTCAGTGCTGGTCCGGCCTCCTTACCACACGCCCCAAGGACCATCACCGTGAACCACCCCCCAACACCACACACAGTGCAGGGAGAAGGACCAGCGTGTGTCACGGGATGGCCACGCCTCGGAGCAGACCACCCACCGTGGCCCTGGCCGTGACCGGCCACCTCCCAGGGCTCCTCCTGTCAGCTCCTCTTGAGGCTGAAACCTGGTGGTATCACTCTGTCCGGAAGAAACAGTTCTTCAGTCAGTGTGAAGTCCCTCCCGATGACATAGATCAGGTCAACTCAGCCTCCAGGGCCTGCTCCCCTGAAAAATCAGGGGTTATATTTATGAGACTGGCAGTGCTGAGCACCAGCCCACATGCACTGCCTGGTTCGATGGCACACCTTCTGGGCCTGTTAGAACTCAGGGGACCGTGCAGGAAAGACTTTAAGCCCAAAGGGAAAACAGAAGACAGAGGTCAAAGGTGCTGGTGCAGCAGGGAAACCTGAGTCTAAGTGGTAGTTACCTACACGCGACCAAGAACAACTAAAGGACAACGAGGTGCCCATCAAGCCTGCGGTTCCCCCCTTCTTCCTTTAACTCGTAGCACCCTACTATGAATCGTGACCCACAAGAAGAGCATGATATTTTCCAAGCTTCTTCCACGCTGCTCACAGTATGGCTGCTCTAACGAGCTGCCTGCTCCAGCTTGATGATCGTACCGCCCGTAGGCACTCCGACTCCACCCCTCCCACAGCACCTAGGGAAGAACCACCCTTCCACAAACCAGCCATCACTACAAAACACCTGCAGCTCAGCTCATAACAGCACCAGAAGGCAAACATGGCAGATGTTATCATGTGAGCTGCCGCTCAGCCTGCCCGGAGCCCAGGCCTGGACTGGACTCAAGGCCGTTCCGTGTGCGTTCCATCAGGGCGCCCCTGCCGCAGTGGCCTCCATGCCGCTCTAACCTCTCTCCACGGCAGTAGGTCTGGGAGCTGAAAGGGGGGTCCTCACATGTGAAACTGGCTTCCTCAGGTGTCTGGTGGGCTCACTCAGGGCCCTGGGGTCGGTCCCCTCTGCATGCCAGACACATCTAACAGCGAATGGATCAAAGATGCTTGTCCTAGAGAGCTTACGTCCTGAGAAGGGAGGACGCTTAAAAAGTAAGAATAAGGACCAGGTAGTGTAAATCCTGTGGTGTGTTAGAACACACTTATGGAAAAATGGAAAAGGGGCAGGGAGGGGAAGTCAGGCAGGCTGGAGGAGAAGGCAAGATCTGAACTGCTGCCAGAATTCAAGTGGGCAGCTGACGTGGGCTTCACTGGGCAGGGGAGGCTGAGAAGACACCAGGAAAAGGAAGAGCACCAAGCAGGCATTGGAAGGACAGTGTTCTGGCACCGCAGCAGCCAGAACAGCCTGGGGCAGAGCAAGCCGCGCACCTGCGGGGACAAGCTGGGGTCCCTGGACAGGGACAGAACAGGCGAGAGACACCCGCGAGCGGGAGCCTAGACAGTGCCAAACTGCTCCCATCTGAAGGACAGCTGCCACCTGTGGCCAAGGGAACTGTGCTCGCGCAGCAACCTGAACACAGCCCCTCACTCTGGGCCCAGCTGTCCCTGCGGAGTCGTGACACAAAAGAGGGCCTCCCACCCCAGCTTCAGTCCCCACCGCCAGCCGCAGAGCCAGGACTGGCCACTGCCCAGCAGCCTTTGCCCCTCTGCTCCTCTGAGGAGAGCACTCAGCCCCACCCGGCCCCGCCTGTGTGCCCTGGCAGGAAGACTGATGACTGGAAAGCCCTGAATAGGCTCAAAGCTGGCACCGTCAGAGGATAGACCTGAGCTCCTGGGATCTCGCCATGCAAAGCTGGCACTCTGAGGCAGAAGCCAGCCAGGCCCAGGACACAGAGTTCTTGCCTCCTACAGAGCAGGGCCTGGAGGCTCCTGGGCCAGTCGGAGAGTGGACAGCCAATGTCTGGTGGCCAGGACACAGAGCTGCAGGCGATGTCTGCAGCAAAGCTTCCCAGGCCGCCACGAAGAGGGAAAAAGCATGTCACCAAGCCAAAGACCCGCTGGGAGCGGCTGGGCGCGCTGTTCGCCAGCGCTCCCCCTCCCATGCTCAGCACACAGAGCTAAGTGGCTCCGTTTGTTGCCACCCGCACGTCGTGTTCACTGAGGTCCCCGGCGGCTGAAGGGCAAGCAGCCGCACTCGCTTGGCAGACGCCAGCTGTCCCCTGGCTTTCAACACCCAGCTCGCTCCTCTCTCGTGCCCCCACACAGCTGTCTGCTGTGGGCACTGCAGAGCGCTAGAAGCCCCAGGGCCCAGGGGAGATGCCTACATCAGTCACCAGCTCTCTTGGGACCACAGACCCCAGTCTCACAAGATGACAGGACTTAGTCAGTCACAACAAGGGCTAACACACCCGTTAGAAAGATCACCTATTGCTCTGCCTGGAGAGCAAGGAAGGGCTGCAAAGGGAGAACTGACGCGATTGAGTGGCCAGGATCTGAACTGCTGCCACAACTTGGCAGCCTAGGAGAGAAAAGGCCCCACGGAACTGGCTTTTGGTTCAGATTTCCAAAGAGATATATGACTAGAATAGAGGAATGAAATTGGGGATAGAAATGCTGGTATGGGCCTTCCACACCCACGGAGGACATGACAAAACGGGACAAGAAAGCAAGCCATCAGGGCTCCCAGGATGCATCTCTTTGCCCTAAAGACATGGCCGCCACCCACTGGGTCAGGAGAGGAGGACTTGGGCCTCTGGGTGTCAAGAGCACCAAGGGCACAACTGCCACACAGGGGAAAACCCCACACTTGCTGCACGGAAGAAAGCAACAGGGACTTTCCACACCTTCGCTGCCATAGACTGAAGTGGGAAAAATACTGGAGGGGCTGACTTCCGATGAAAAGGACAAAATCTGACTTTACGGGTAGCTCAGGTTCAGACTTGTCTTAGTCTATTTTATGCTGCTATAACAGGATCTCTGCACCTGGGAAATTTATAAGGAAAAGAGATTTGTTTCCTATGGGGATGAAGGTCAAGGGACTTGTATCTAACAAAGGTCTTCTTGTGCATAAGCCATTGGCAAAGATTCAGATCCTTGGATTTGGAGGCTGGAAAGTCCAAAATCAAGAGACTCCTTCTGGCGATGGCCCTCCTACTGCATCACAAGATGGCAGGAAACAGTGCACAAGAGAAAGCAGGAGCCCAAACTCACTGTTTTACCAGGAACCCAATCCAAGGATAACTACAACCCCAGGATAGCAGTATTGATCAGTTCATAAGGACAGAGCCTCCATGACTTAATCATCGCCAATGATCCCACTTAAGTTTTCAACACATGAATTTTAGGAAACACATATAAATCACAGCTGACCAGAAGTCAAGAAAGATCTTGGTGGCATAATAAACCTATTTACAAAAGTAAAAGCAGAAAACTTGGCAAACATGGAAAAAGAGTTTAATATACTGAGACATAAAGAACCATAAATATCCATGATCAGGGAAGAACCATTCCATGATTCATCATAGTCAGAAATCCAACATAAGAACAGAATCTGAAAAGCTGGCAGAGATATGCAACATATCATTTATAAAGAAAAACTCTTCAGAATTACAGCAGACTTCTCAACACAAATTCTAAAGGCAAGGAAAGAATGGACTGAAATGTTTCACATTTTAAAAGAAAACAATTCTCAAACCAGACTGATGTATTCTGCAAAATTATCTCTCAAAACAATTACAGAGAAATGAGACATTTTCATGACAAATAGCACTTTTAAAAAAAATCCATAACCACCAAACCAATATTCCAAAAAATTCACAAAGATATCTTAGAAAAAGACAGTGAAGCTAAGAATGCTAAAAGGTCCAATAAAATGAATACACCTGGTAGGACAAGCCACTAAGTAGAAGAGAAAGAAAAGAAATCAATGACAGGAAAATAATACAATGACAAATAAAAGACATAGGCTACAAAATGGATCAAGAAATAAAGGAGGACAGTATGCTGTATACAAGAAACACATTTCACACACCCACGGCGGGGCTGTCATTCATACTCTCGAGGGCTGGGTGCTCTGACTTGAACTGTATCTCCCCATCTGCCTGAGCCACTGTGGCACACGCATGCCCATCTGAGCAGAGTGGCACGTGGCTGTGGCTGTGGCCGCAAAATGCCAAGCATATTATGACAGTTTGCGCACTGTGAACAAATAAGCTGCCTTGCATGTGAAGTGTTCTAAAGAAATTCATGAGTATCAACAAATTCAATTTAATGAGTAAATAAGTTTATTCATTAGTATAATTTTAATTGATGTAAATAGCATTAATATTTATTTTGTGCAAAAATTATTCAATGTCAAGCAAATAACTAGATTCAGATATTTTATTTATAAATGTTTTATTACTTTTACTAGTAAAAAGACTGATAAAAGTGATTAAAATTGTTTGTACCACTAGTGGTACAAGCTGCCCCATACAACAGTTATTCATGTAGCTCAAGCTGGTAAGGAAGTGTTGACCCAAAAATAAACTCATACACTAAAAATAAAAGGATGGAAAACAATTTTCCATGAAATGAGAACCTGAAAACAAGCAAAGTAGCTATTTTATTTTTCAATAAAGTGGACTTTAAGCCAAAACAGATCAGAAAAGGAGACAAAAGTCACTACATATTGGTTAATATTCAACAAGAAGAAGTAATAATTATATATACATCAAACAATAGTTCACTCAGTTTCAGAAAATAAACACTATGGGCATAAAAGATCAGATTAACATCAATAAAATCATAGTGGGAAACTTCAATACCCTACTATCACAAATAGATTGATTAGCTAAACATAAAAAAACAAAGAAATATCAGAGTTAACTCAAACTTTCAAATACATGAACTTAACATGTACATATTAAACCCACCAAACAATAGAATGCACATCTTTTCAGCAGCACATGGAGCTTTCTCCAAAACAGATCCATACTAACCAATAAACACATTTAACGAAGTGCCAAAAATCAAAATTTTATCATGCATACTGTCACATCATATCACAGTGAAAAAAAAGAAACTAGTCTTATGCAAACATGTGTAAAGTAAGCAGCACCCTCTTGAATGATCTATTAGTCACAGAAGAAATTAAGGAAGAAATAAGACAGTTCCTAGAATTAAATGATGATACCAGTACACTGTAGCAGAACTTATGGGACACAATGAAAACTGTCCTAAGAGGGAAGTTAATAGCTGTTAATTTCTAAATCAAAAAATAGAGCAAACCCAAAAAAGCACCCTAATGATCCACCTCAAAGTCCTAGAAAAACAAGAACAGTCATAATTCAGAGATAGAACAAGGAAGGGAATTATGAACATCAGAGAAGAAATCAATGAAAGCATAAATAAAATAAACAAAACTTAGTCAATCTTAACAAATAAAGAAAAGAAAAATATCAATGCAATTATAAATTTAAAAGGTAAACTCATAAAAGATCTCCAAAATCCAGATTACTAGCAGCCACTTCTATACTCCAATAAACTGGAGAACTCCAAAGAAATGGAGAGATTACTAGAAACATATGTATTACCAAAACTGAACCACAAAGACTTAGAAATCTTTCACTGAAATTGAAGCAGAAGTAAAATACCTTCCAAAGGTCCAGGACCTTGGAGTCCTTGGAGTCATTGCTAAAGTCTACAAGAACATCAGTACTGACAACAGTACTCTTCAATCTCTAAGGGAATTATATAGGAAGGAATATTTCCATTCATTCTTTTGTGTGTGTGTGTACTGGGGATTGAATCTGCGGGCTTGTGCTTGTGAGGCAGGTCCTGGAACCACTAAGATAAATCCTCAAAAACCGCCCCATCATTCTCTAATTAACATACATAAAAATGTTCAACAAGATACAGCAAATAATGCAACAAATGATCAAAAATAACACACAACAAAGCCAAGTAGGATATATCCAAGGAATGCAGAGGTTGTTCAACAAATGAAAATCAATAAATGTAATATACTACATAAACAAAAGCAAGGACAAAAATCACACGACCATCTTAACAGATGTAGAAAAAGGCTCTGACAAAATCTAATATTCACTCCTGATTTTTAAAAACTGAAGAAAATAGATACAGGTCTTTATCTCAATCTGATAAGAGCCATTTATGACAAATGTACTGCCAATATCATATTAAATGAGGGAAACTGAAAGCTTTCCCTCTAAAATCAAGAAAAAGATAAGGACGTCCACTCTCCCTACTTCTACTCAATGTAGTCTTCAAAACATTAGCCAGCACAATTGAGAGACAGAGAGAGAGAGAGAAACATATAGAAAAGGACAAAGTCAAAGTATCATTACTTTCAGATGACATGATCCTCTACTTACAAAACAAAAAGAATTCCACAAAAAAACTCTCAATTAATAACCAAATTTGGTAGCAGAATACAATATCAATACATAAAAATCAGTAGTGATCCTGTACACTAATAAGGAAGTTACTGAAAAAGAAATTAGTAAAAAAAATATATATATATATATATATATGTATATATATATACACATATATATATATATATACACATATACATACACATATTCACAAGAGCAACAAGAAATTAAATACTTAGGAATTAATCTAGCAGAAAAAAGAGAGAACTAAAAATGAAAATTATAAAATCTGAAAAAAAGAGGTCAGAAAATGGAAAGATATCCGTTGTTCTTGGATAAATAAAATCAATATAGACAAAATGTCTATATTTTCCAAAACTGACATAATGATCTTCCACAATCCCAGTGAAAATACCAACAGCATTCCTCAAAGATCTAGGGAAAAATGTAAATTTCATATGGAACCAGAAGAGACTCAGAATAACAAAATGAATCCTGGGTAACAAAAGGGAAGTAAGAAGGATCACAATTCCAGATTTGAAGTTATATTACAAAGCTATAGTGATAAAAACTGCATGCCATTGGCACAAAAATAAACGTGGATCAAGAGAACAGCATCAAGAGCCAGGGTATATAGCTCGGGGGCACCACGCCTGCCATGCAAGCATAAGGTCCTGAGTTCAGTCCCCAGTACTGGAAAAAAAATAGAACAGCATTAAGAAAGAAGAAACAACCCCGGGCATATAGCTACCTGATCTTTGACCAAAGGCCAAAACTACACACTGGGGGGAAGATAGCTTCTTTAGTAAATGGTGCCTGGAAAAAGATACCTTCATGCAGAAAACGGAGTCTAGACCCATAAAGTTCACCATGTGCTAAACTAAAGTCAAAACAGATAAAAGTCCTAAATGTTAAAACAGAAACAATCTACTGGGAGATAAAACGCGTACAACTCTTGAAGACATACATGTAGGCAAGAACTTTCTGAACAGAACCCCAGAGGCACAAGAAATAACACTGAAAATCAACAAATGGGCGCATAGTAAATTAGAAAGCTTCTACACAGCAAAAAAAACAGCCAACGGGGTTAAAAGACAACCACAGAATGAGAAAAAAAATATGTTGCCAGGAATTCTTCAGACTAACATCTAGAATAATAAAGAACTCAAAAACTTAGACCCCTCCAAATAAAAGACAGTCAAAAAATAAGCAACTGAAATGAACAGAAAAAGAAACAAAAAAAAGTACTCCAGAAAAAGTACAAATGGCCAATAATACATGATTCAGCCATTCCCCTCCAGGTATCCTCCCCTAAGAGTTAAGGTCATGATATGACAGTGATGTGTGACCGCGGACGTTTGTATAGGAACACAACTCCGAACAGCTGAATCTCCGAAGCAGCCTACTGTCCACCAACAGGTGAAGGGATAAAAGAAAGACAGTGGACACAGCGGAGTACTACTTTGCCCTAAGCAAAAATAAACTTGAAGACTATGAAGGAAAACACTTCGCCTGGGAAATGTTTGAAAAAAAAAGATGGAGTAAAAAGTTTAGAACAGATGATGGAGAAAAAATATGGAGAGCATATTGTAGCTTACAGAGTATCTGCATTTGAGAGCTGAGAGTTTAAGAAGGCGGAGCATCTAGAAAAGAAAGCAAAGCAGGGACATCCCGAAAGTATGAAGGGCAAGGAAAAGGGAGTGTGAGCAAGTGGGAAATGGGCTGACCCACCATCAAGTGGATCTCGGGGACCCTCAGGCTTCGGTGCTGGGAGCAATCGCCCCCCTGCAAGGCCTTGAGAGATGAACAAGGTAGAAAACAGAGGTTTTACTTTTCACTGTTTGGAGGAAGATCAGAAATGTAAGTCCAGGGTTCCACAGGGCTAACTTTGGTGAACATGGTTCCCGTGTCCTGGCCACACAGGGTTGTGGACAGGTCTCAGAGGTCTGTGAGCAGCAATGATACAAACTGTGGAGCCCTGTGGACACCATCTGGGTGCCACTGTCAGGTCACTTTACCCACATGCTCACTGCCTCTGGTGGTGGCCAACAAGGCAGCACCCTCAACCAGTCACAGTGGCTTGTGCCGAGATGGTTGGGTCACCTCAGCTGTGCATGTGATTCTCGCACACGGCGGGTCAGGCAGAAGTGGCAGACTTTGGAGGCCAAGGATCCACACGGCTCCTTCCTAGGCCCCGGTTCTGGCTGCATCTGTGGGGAAATGCATCTGGATAGTCTGTGGGAGGCCTCCGGCTTGGCTATGATAATGTGCAGGGGTTCCATTGGCCCTCTAGCTAATCTATACTTCTCAAATAAATAAAACATAGACATATTTGCAATTAACCCTGAAACAGTTACTACAGTATTAAATAAATGAACAGGCACAAAAAATAACAAAAGGACTAATAACTGTCAAATGATATTCTGGATTTGTAGCACTTTGATTCAGTTCTCAGCCCAGCTACGCACATTCTCTGGCCACAGCAGAACTCTCCTCCTGGCAGCAAGGGCTCCAGCCAACCAGCAGTATGCCCTGTCCCTGGCCAGCACATGGCATCCTGCCCCGTGCTGCCTCAGCGGCCACCACCCTGAGTTCCAGTTGCCACGTGCCTCTGAGGCCTGTGCACACATGTCGCTGGCATGTCTGTGTGTTCCAGCAGGACTGTGTGTCCCTGAACCCAAACACACCCAGCAGCACTTGGCCCTGCGACCCAGTGAGAGAGCTCCGGGCTCCAACCTGTGTCATCGCTGCACGCCAACGGCCACCAGGCCGTGTTGGCCCCTGTTTTTGGAGCTTGTCCCTTGGCTGAATGTGGTTATATCTGCCCTCCCAGTGGCCTAAACGGGGTCAGATGAGGCTACAGACCTGGCCACGAACAGCCCAGGCCTGTGAGAGCAGCGCCGGTTTCCAGTCCGGCAGCACATGGCCCTTGCACCCTTCATGTCCAGCCAGCTGCACTGCCCAGAGGAGGAAGAGCACATCCGTTCTCAGGCAGAGCGGCTGGGTCCTTCATTTCCACACCCAGTGCAGACTGAGTCTGTCTGATGTAAAAGCAAAATGGCAGCCAAGGACTCCCTGACACCTACACAAACTCCCACGCCTCCCCTGCTGTCAGCAGCCATGCGGCTCCAGGGAGTGATGGGGAGCTTCACCTACGAGGGTCTTTAAGAAGCCGAGACTCGAGGAGCAGCCCTCTGTGTCCAGGCAGCTGTGTCTCTACCTGCTCCTCCAGGGTTGTGGGACCAAGTTGCCCACCTGCCTCTGCCTGAGGAGGTGCAGGACAGGTGAGCGAGGCGCAGGAGCCCGCTGCTGTCTGGACGCAGACGTCACTCGCTGCTCCGCGTGGTGTGTGCACAGCACTCGCACCCTGAGCTGAGACCACGTGGACTCCGCCCCACCGGCCTCTTCCGTCTCCAGCCGGCCCGGTGCAGGCCCTCGCTGGCCCAGGACTGTGCCCCCTGACAGCTGTGTCGAAACCGTAGCCATGGGGTCAGGAGGCCTGGGTTCTTCTTTAGTTCATTCACTTTTCAGATGCCCACTTCTCCTCTTTCCAAGATGAGTTCTTTGGACTCATCTGGGGTCCTGGCTGCTCTACACTTTCCCCAAATTCTTAAGGCACAGAAAACAGTCCAAAAGCACAGAGCCTCCAATGAGCCACAGCAGGTTCTGGCCATTTCCATTGCGCTGGGTTCCGCACTGAGTCCCACAAAGTCACTGGGAGAGACAGAGTCCTGGGCACGATGCCACTGTGACATGGCCAGACACTCACCCCACCCTGCCTTCACCAGGCACCTCCACCAGAAAGCTGACACCTCTGCCCACCGGCTCCTTGTCTCTCACTCCTTTCCCTATAAGGCAGAGCTCTCCAGAACTTGTTTCAACTTACATTTTCAATCTTCTGTTATTTCTGCCCGTTTTGCACCTTCAGCCCCAGACACGGGACAGACTCTGTCCTCCTGAACTTCCCTTATCTTTTACAGAGCAGATGCTGACATACCCACTACAAACTAGCCTGTCTATTCACCATAGGAGTTCCTGGAGGACACTGTAAAGCATCACTCAGGCTGCTACTTGCTATTAATTCTTGAAATGAAAACATTTCTTCAAGCAAGAGTTCTCACTGCTCAAAGCTGGACCTTTCATTGTTAGTGTTGTGGGCTGAGCTACATATCTCTCAAAAATGTGTATGTGGAAGTGCCAACCTCAGGACCCGAAGTGGACAGAACCGAGGAGATACGGTCTTCAAAGAGGTGATCATGTTAAACAAGAGGATTTTTAGGGCAGACTCTTACGAAAGGCGGAAAGACCATACCAAAACAGAGTGAGACGAGAGAAGCTCAAGCCAAGAGACGCCTTGGAATGAAACACTGGTCTCAAACTTCCACCCTCCAGAATCATGAGAAAATGAACTTGCATTCTTCAGACTTCTGGTCTGGTCCTCTTTCTGGCAGCCCTGGCAAACCCCATGTTTGTCCTTCCACCCAGCCAGCCCGGGTGACTCACATCTCCATAGTGTAAGGAGCGGACTATGGAGCTAGTGCCCTGCTTTGATGGGCCCAGGGGAAGGAAGAGGTGAAACAAAGTCATGCAGGAGAAGGTGGCCACTGAGCCTCCCCAGGTCATTCAGGTCAAAATGAAGCCGAGCCCTAGCAGGATGGGATGGAAGCACTGAACTGCTTGGGCCACAAACCCCAAGGCAACTCCCAGTGGCACTCGCCCTGCAGTCTCAATACAAGCGGCAGACATGCAGGCCCTGAGGAGAACCCTAAATTCATCCTCATAGAGTCTAAGAATTTTTTAATATGATATTTTTGTGAATTAAAAAAGAAAAAACTTAGCAAACTACAAGATAAGATCTTATACTTGTGATCAACACCTTCTTCCCTATGGCTACCACACTGAGAAACAAGGCAACTTCGTAAGACTTCTATAGGAACTCTTCACTTTCTATGCCTAACCATAACCTAGAATGTGACTGAAATATAATTATCTGGCAATGTCACAGTCCACAGATAGATAAAGCCCAAGAGAAAGCCTGTGAGGACATGTGTTTAATAAAGTGACAATTATAAGCTGAAAACCCACAAATCTATAGGTCCCTTACACACGAGGAAATAGCTGATTAAAAGATGTAGTGAGGAAGAAGACCCTATTTAAATTAGGAAGGAAATAATAAATCTAAAAACAATATTTTAAAAATATCCAAAGTCTATTAAAAGCATTCGTAGAAAATGTTCTAGGAGGTACAAACCTGAAGTGAAGAAATATATTCTGGGCAGGAAAATTTCCAAAAATTTTTTAAAGGGGAATTATTCATGCCAAAGGGAGGCAGCACCCTCAGAATGTCCTCACAGACCCTCAGGTCCCCCGCCCCCAGGGCCACAGCCACCACAGCAGACCAGCTGCCCAGAGAGAGGGCGCAGGCTGCAGGGATGGCTGCGAACAGCACCAGAGCGCTTGGAGTCAGCTTTGGAAACTGTCTAGCAAGCTCTCTTTGACAGAGGACAGTTTGAACATCACTGGTCACTTATTAAGGTAAAGTACGTAAGATTGTGAGTGTCTTCTTCTGGGGAAAGCACCCAACCCAGTGCTGAATCATCTTTGCCAGACGTGTGCAGCTGTGGCACTGGACAAGACATAGAGCCGTGCGATTAAACACATGTGAAAACACACCATCTGCTTGTGCTGTAGGAAAGGCAGCTCCAGGTGCCCACAAGGCACAAGAGGGCTCGCCACTCACTGCTTTGAGCAAGCTGTGTCCCTCAAGGAAGAGAATTCACAATCCATTTTGTGGGAAAACAGTCCCAGATAAATAATAAACATATCTGAATTAATGTAAAAACTCTTAAGAAAATAAGAATAAAACAGGAGAGTGTATGGAACTCCGGAAAGCCAGGGACTGTCTGTTCGTCGCTGTGTCCAGCCCCTAGAGCACTGGTCACCTTGTGGGAAGTGCCCCACACCATCTCTGGAACAAGGGCTGAATGCATAAAGGAAGGAATGATCTTTATTCCATTGTTAATTTTCTGATTGTATCTTTGTACATTTTTTTACTAGGACATTTTTCTTTAGCTATGAGTTGTTTTTTAAAAGGCTCTTATATATTAAGGATAATAATCCTCTGTATATTATACTAAGTACAAATAATTTCTTGAATTTGTCCTTTTCCTTTCACATACTTATATACATAAGTTATTTACATATGAAGAACTAGGAAATAGGTCTACACTTCTCCACTTGTGTGAAGCCAGCCAGTTAACTCAGTTCTCTGTAATAGCGGCACAGCAGAAAATCCTTCCCAGCTCTACGAGCTGAGGAGGCTCAGCACCCACCGGGCATGGCCAGTCCCCCCGCGGTGCTGGTCCTCCTCTTCCAGCATGGTGGCTTCCTGGCATCTGCCCCAGAGGTTTCTCCCAATCAACCTCAGCCAGCCACAAGCTCCTCCCTCCCCCTCACTCTCTTGCATAATTACTAGGTGAGGTCATGTGTTTAGACACCATTGTGCCATCACCATGGAGATGAGAAGATGCGGAGGCCCTGGCTAGAAGCTTCCTGTGCAGGACAGGACCAGGGAAAACAGTGAAGGAAAGAGACCCAAAACCTGCCCAGGAGCCACAAAGTCATCCTAGCCCAGGTCTCAAGCATCAGGAATGTCCGGGAAGAGAGGAACTTCCCAGCCCAGCTTGGCCTGAGCAACACCCTCTCCCAGAAGAGCTCCACCCCTCAGAGGCCGCCGCCTGGGTCCCAGCTGGAGGACGACCTCCTGCGGAATTCTCAGCCCTGTCCTCCTGACTCTGCTCAGGACATAACTCCCTGATCCAAGGATGCACCACATCGTCTGCCCCCACCCCCGCCCCCTCCTGGGTCAGATGTACTCTGTCCTACCCTTCCAGTCAGCCTCTCCAAGGCAAGCGTCAGACCAGACAGGCAACCTCAGCCACTACCAAGCAGGGGAAACACGTCTACACTTCTCATCTGGCCACCCTCCCGTTTTCTACCGCTCCTCACTATGCCTTTCTTTATATTCTGTGCCCATTCTATTCTAAAACTCTGCTTTTCATCGAAAGTAGCAACTCCATGGAATCACTGGGATAGGCCGAGGCTTACAAAGGTGACATCAGTAGATAGATATCTTACTGTTCAACGTAAGGAAACTGGGAGAGAGGGTAGCCGAACCGTTTACCTCTGGTCACACAGCTTTCAGATAGCAGAGCTGGGATTTGAACTCATGTCATTCCAACTATTAAAGCCATAGCCCTTCTGCTGACTAGAGTGACCAACCCGAACTGTTGGCCCGACAAGCGACCTCCGGGGACAGCTGCTCATTCTCACCAGAGGATGGAGCCCTGCGCATTGGGACCAAGACTCACACGTAGCCCAGGGCTAGACCAAGAGTGGGCTCCCCTGCTGGTGTTCACTGATAGGAGTCTTGGATGAGGACTGCTAGGTAACTGGGGGCTACTGTCTCCTCCAAAAGTAACTTTCCAGTCAAAAAATTCAAGAGTAGGTCACGTCCCTAATTTCCCAGTCAGCAGCATGACCAAAAGCTTTGCTCTGCTTGGAAGTCATGGGGCCCCTAAGGTCCAGTAGACACAGATCCGACCCAAAACGCGGGCCGCTGGGTTCTAAGTCCACTTCTTTACTCTCTCCCTAAAAACTGCGGGGAACTCTTACAGAGCCGCGCCAGGGTGGGAAGAGGCAGGGAAGGAGATGCACACAGCTCGTCTCCTCGCCAGGTTCTCCACGCGGAGGCTAAGGGAGAGCACTGCTACACAAAATCCAGCCACATCCAGGGCCTCAGACAGGACCTGTCGGTGATCTGGAGAGAGAGGGAATGGCAGCGCCCGGCTCTCCCACGGTGCCCTGCCCCTGGGGCCAGGAGGGTGCAATGGGAGAGGACCAAGGGAGGCTCAGCTCCGCTGCCGGCCGAAGGGAAAGCGCTCAGGTCTGGCTGATTCGGATTTACCCAAACACCTCCCGCTGCTTTGAGGAGTAATTGTTGGAATCAAAACCACCTGACCCATGTCAAAACGCCAGCATCACTGCCCACTGGCGGCACGCAAGGGACGACATCCGATCCAGCCACACTCGCATCCCTGCACTTCCACCTGTGATGAAAGTCACGTTCTGACCCTTGTCCCACAGTGACGTGACGCCCTGGATGGGCCAGGGGAAGTATTAGCAAGTAATTAATTTTAGCTTTGGGGAGAAAAATAGAAGAGAAAGGGTCAAAGATGAGAAGAAATGTGGGGGAGGAAGAGATTGACCAGAGAAGCCCAGAGCGAGGCCCAGGGTGCAGCAGCCCAGCCAGATGTTTGGGTCAGCGGCATCCCAGAGGAGAAGACTCCCATGCTCTCCTGCCGGCACCACACTGGGGTCACAGAGCACTCCCACAAAGGTACATAAGCTCACAGCAAGCTCTGCACCCAGTTTGTGGAGTAGGAATGGCCATAGTTATTCATTTTGTTGTGAAAAAGCAAACTGGGGTGAGGAAAAGCTAAGTAACCAGCAAGACCACAGCAACAGATGGAGCCACCCTTACACCCTACCGACCTCATTCCCGATCGGACCGCTCTAACTAACACCACGGCAGCACTCAATCCTCCTGACATTCTCTCTGTCACCTCTGTGCTGGCCTGGATCCCCTTTTGTGTCTCCTTCAGCTCCTGCACCACTGAGCACCTGAGAGATGTCACCTGATGAACCGCGAGGCCCTGAGGGACCCGGACGGAGCTTGGGGCTGACTTCACAGTCTGCACAGGACCGTGCAGTTCACTCCACCAAACTGAGCAAGGATGTGCCCCCAGTGTGCGCCGGGCCTGGAAGGGCTGGAGACACAGCGCCAAGCACTGCCCCTTAGGTGGCGGCCAGTTCTTACCCTCATGTGCCATCGGAAGCCCAGCCACCTGGTCAAGTGGCCCAGAAGTCAAATGTGGGAAACTGCAGGCTATAGAGAAAGCACAAGGAGGAAGGGGAATTCAAGGTCAAACAAAATAAGGTCAAAAGATCAAATCCAGCTCCGCATTTGGCAGATAATGTGGGCACCCACAGCCAAGGAAGTGGTTTGGGTGTTTGGGATTTCATCTCTTATCCGCACCACAAGACATAAACACCCATTGGACATGACAGGCAGACTCTCACCACATTTGGAAGAACTCCTCTCCACTGACTCTCCTGGTTTTTAAATCTATTAAAACTACATTATGACTTCTCAGCTCTTTGAAGAGTGTGAAGTAGATGGACCAGCAGAAAGGACAATGGCCTGTCTCTGTGAGCAAAAGGATGTTACAGGGGTTCCTGGCCACTTGTGGGCGTCCAGCCCCTATGTCCAGCCTCTCTGAGCCCTTCCGACCACAAATCCCCTTCCAGAGCTCGAGAAGGTGATGACTGAAGCGCATACAGGAAAACGTGCCGAAGAGAGAGCACAGGGCTCCGGGCCCGCAACACGGGCTCCGTGCCTTCCCACCACGGCTGCCAGTGTGGGACGGAGCGGCCACACTGCAGGAGAGCGACGCGGACCCAGAGGACAGGTGTCCTCAGAGGGGCTGGACACAGAGGTGTGCACATAGGAGGAAGCACACGAAGACAAAGGTAGAAGGAAGGGGCTGTAGCCAAAGTGCAAGGCCGCCACGACAGCCACAGACCCCTGCCACCGTGAGCCAGACCTGCGCCAGCCTCACAGCCTGCAGCGGCCTCCACTCTGCCTCCGGCACCTCAGTCGTGGGTGTTCAGTCAGCTAACGTGTGAGAGATCGTTTCTGCTGCTCACAGCACGCAGCCTTACCGGGCCGGACAGCCCTGCCCCCCTGCGCAGCCTTCCTCTGACGCCCCAGGCCACACCCCCCGCTTCTCTTCCCAGCTGCTCCGCTCCCCAGGACCTCTGCTGCCTCCTCTGTTGTTCATTTCTCTGTACAAAAGTGCCTGGTGCTCAGCGGCCCACCTCTTGCTTACCCACTCTGCTACCCCGGGCAATCTCAAGTGAATTAGACACCACACAGCTGCACCGCTCTTAAATCCAGCCCTCAAAGGCCCCGCCTCCTGCAGGACCCCCCCCCACCTTGAAGGGTGACAGACGTCTCCAGCTTACCAAGCCCAGACGGGCCAGGGGAGCTGGACAGCAGACAGGGTCAGGGTCCCTGGGAGAGCAGGGGACCCCAGGCCCAGTCCCTGCGGGAAGGAGGAAGGGAGGAGGTCAAGCTGCCCTTACTCGTTGACAGGAGACTGGAGAATCCGTAAATGCTGGGCATTCGGGGATGCGCAAGCGCTTTTCAGATGCATGTCTGGACTCCTACAAGGCTTTTGCCATGACAAAACGTCCCAGTAGTGTCCTGGGCTGCAGAGGAGCCTGAGACCACACAGGACTCGGCACCCATATGCACTGCACTATGCCTGCTCTACAGGCACATAACGATGGCAGCTCCAATCTGCAAGTCTTGGCAAGAGTTAACAACAACAAATAGTAAACCAGAATAGTCATAATGCCACAAAGCTGCCGGCATCATCAATCTGAACTCAGGACCATTATAAGTACAGCACGGGGTTTGTGAGCACAGGCCCTGTGATACCGCTATCGTCCAACTGCCACCCGAGACCGCCATGCAGTGACAGGCAGGCAAAGGAGCCCTCGGCCCCCCTGGTCACTGGAGTGACCCGCACGCCGGAAAGGAGGGAGCGCGACGGGTCAAGATTTCTGGCCCTACTCAAGGGTCACTTTACGTCTTACTAACTACTTAGTTCTGGACACTTGCTGTAGCTGACCCCAGGTAACTGCAGCTTTGAAGGACTACTATCAGCAGGTGGAACCCATCGGGGTTGTGAGATACAAGCTGAAATCTGCCATGCAAAGGCGAGTGGCCCTTCTTTTATCTCAGAGCTTCTTACCCATGCCTTGGGGGAAGCAGAGAGATGAAGAGGACGTGGTCAGAAGGAGAGCACGGGTCTGCACTGAGCAGGGGGCCCATGCGAATTAGTGCACCCGCTGTGTGTGTGTGCACGTGTGTACATGTGTGCGTGTGTGTACATGTGTGTGCATGTGTGTATGTATGTATGTGTGCACTCGCGCTTCCAGAGGACATCAGCACCCCTCCCAAGTCAGGTCAGAATTCGTACCTCTTCTTGCGTGAGACGCAGGACAGATCCTTTGACTCTCCCTTCTGCCACTCCCCTCCTCCACCCTCCTTCAGAGCACGAGAGGGAGTCTTGGCGCCACCTCATGTTCATCTCCAAAGTGTGGCTTTTAGAACCAGCACTCATCACTGATTCTGATAAGCCTGTCCTCTTGCAGAATCTTGTGCCAAGGTCTTTGGTCCGAGTCCCCATCCACTCATGTGAGCTGTCACTGCACAAGCCCCAGCGTGACCTCATGTCCCTGCCACTTGGCATGACATCAGCAGAGAAGCATGGTGTCTGCCTCTGGGGCTCACGTGGGGAGGGGAGGGGATGTGAGCAGACAGCACGGCCAGCAGAAGAGCCCTGGGCCGGGGAAACATCCCTCCAAGTTCAAGATCACCTTCAGGGCCGGGGATATAGCTCAGTGGTTCCGGCGTCTGTCTTGCAAGCACAAGGACCCAGGTTCGATCCCCGGTAACCACATACAATACTGGGCGTAGAGACTCACACCCAGCAGCAATCAGTACCACATACCACAGTGCCGGGCGTGGTGACTCACACCTGTCATCCCAGCACTCGGGAGGCAGAGGCAGGAGGATTGCTGTGATGTGAGTTGGAGGCTGAGCTCAGGGCCAGCCTGAACCACAAAGCGAGACTCTGTCTCAAAAAAACCTTAAAAAAAACAAAGATCACCTTCCAGGTCCTTCAAGCTGGACACTGAGTCAGAAGCCAGGGCTTGGCCAGGAGCTGCTTGGACCCGGGCACAGCCAGGGCTCACCCCCAACACAGGCCTGCAGGAGGCAAACTTCTGGAGCTGAGCTGAGCTCTCCGTGACATGCTGCCCCTCGCCAGCCCTGCTGGTTCTATTTCCTCCCATTGCTACCAAGTCCCCAAGCCTGAGGAGTCCCGTACAGGGGAACATGCATGTACTGCAGCAACACGAAGGGCCAGAGAGAGGGACACTGCACCAAAAATGAGGCTCAGCAAGGCGCAGGCCAGCGCATCTCCCCCAGGTTGGGCTCCCACCCCTCAGTCAGCCGGGCCCCAACACCCGAGTCCAACTCTCTCCCCGAGAACCGTCCTGCCTAAGCCTTCCCCAGCACTAGAGCTCACCTTCATTTCAGCCAGAAGGGGCCACTGCATGCTCTGGTGGGAAGAAAGCATCTAAGCCAGAAAATGCCAGGAACCTCTGGTGTGGGGCCCACTGCGGGACTGCATGGAGCCAGTTCGAGGGGAATCTTGGCACCTGCATCTCCATCGGGCCCGCTTGGGAAAAACGAATCACAGCCAGATGGATAAAATTATCCTTGAAATGTGAGCAAGATTACAGTCCAGGCCGGGGGGCCACAGGCACTCAGGGTGCAAATGCGCGGGTCATGTAGAGCTGGAGCCCACCACGGGGAGAGCATCTGAAGGTGGTGACAAAGCTCAAAGTCCTGCAAGGGCTGCCAGGTCAGTACAGGCTTCACACTGGGGAGGCCACGCTGGTCACAGTGGGGGGCAGCCCAGCCACAGAGTGGGAGCTTCCCAGTCTCACCCCCAAGCCCAGCTCTACCCCACGCTCTGCCCACAGTGCAGCTTGCAAGGTCCTAGGAACCTGGGCAAACTTTCCAAGTGGATGCCCAGGAGCTATTCAAGGCCAGGGCCACATCCACACTAAGCTTTTTCCCTACTAATGCCTTGGAAATAATAGCAAAAGTTTAATCTTCATGGAAAGACAGGGGAAAATGACAACTCTCAGAACAGGAGAAAGGGAATGTGACATGCAAACAGACCTGACACTGAGGCAGGGCCGTCTCGGCAGGACACAGGACGCAGGGGAGCGCACACCAGGAGGTGAGCAGGCAGGAAGGCCCAGTGCCTGGCCAGGAGGTGGAGATGGCAGGAACCCAGCGACGACACAGACAAGTGGGGGTGACAGCAGCTCTTGGGAGCTCTCTGCAAGTCAGGAGCTCACTCTGAGCAGATGGCCCAGGCACCGTGCACCCTCTGCCCAGCCCCAGCCCCTCCACTCCCAGATCATTTGTTTGCCACCCCTCCTCACTCTGAGTGCTGGATCTGCCTCCTACTCCTGAGCCTGCGCCTGCACACGCGTGTAAGTGCATGCTGGTGTGTGTGCAAGCAGGATCGGAGCTTGGGGAGAGGGTGCTGAGTGAACGAACACAGGACACTGAGCTCGCGGGGTGGCAGAGCTGACGTCTGACACACACCAGGCTGCGCTCGGCTCTCGGGGCTCCCACCACCCTCCAGGGCTCCCCAGACTGCTGGCTCCTCCCGTCACCAGCTCTCAGGGCAGCTCAGAGGAGGGGCAAAGGCAGTCCTGTGACGAGGCGGACAGCTGCCTCAGGCCCTGATCTCCAGACAAGAAAGTGGCCCACAAGAACACCCTCCTCCTCCGCCTCCTCTACCTGCGATCTCAGTCTCTCTTGTTCCTTGAATGTCCCATCAGAGAGATTCTAACTTCCAAGTATCTGTCCCCGGCCTGCTCCATTTCCCTGAAGCTCAGCCCTGTACATTCAGCTACTGCTGGACATCCAGTTAGCATTTCTCCAAGCCAAGCTCCCGGGCCTCCAGCAGCCCTAGGTGGGCCGCAAGGCCATTCTTCCTGGACCAAGGTGTGACAGTTTATTTCATGTGCTCCTGCAGCCACCGTGCCTCCATATTTGATCAAATCTTACCCTGGATGTTTCTGTGATGACTGTTTCATTAGCAGACTTTAAATAAACCAAGCAAGCATCCCCCATAATGCAGATGGGCCTCCTCAAATCAGGTGAAGGCCTGACGACTAAAAGTCTGACTTCCTCCAAGCAAGAAGGAATTTCTCCAGCAGACTGCCTCCAGGTTGAACTATAGCATCGGCTCTGGGCCACACTGTGCTTTGGAGATGCTGTCTGCATGTACCTGCAGGCCAACTGTTTCATGTAATTTCTCCACAAATGATGATGATGATGACAGACGACAGACAGACAGATGAGAGAGAGAGAGACAGAAATGGAGATGGAGATAGACACTGTCTCCCTTGGCTCTGACTTTTCCCTCTCCGACCTCTCTCTCTGACTGTTTCTCCCATGTGCGCCCCTGCTCACAGTCATCTCCTACCCTGAGGCTCCCGCCTGCTCCTCTGCCGTCCTGGAGCGCTCTTTCCTTGCAGTCCTGTTTGTTGCTCTCTCCTCGGTCCTAAACAGTGCCTCCAAAGTAGCTGCATTCATCTGAGTCTGCTGGAGCTACTGTAACAAAAGGCCACGGAGTGGACAGCGCCTTTACAATGGGAGTATATCTCTCACATCTCTGGAGGCCTGAGTCCTAGGGAGGTGCTGCCAGAGGTGAGGCTGCTTCCGCACAGACAGCCATCTTCTCCTGTGGCCTCACGGGATGGAACAGTGAAGGACCCACTAACCTCATTCGAGAGGGGTATGTCTTTCACGCAGGGGAGTGAAGAAGACACACTCAGACTATAATAGCACTCCATAAATGTGCATTTCACAAGCAAGTCAGCAAGCAAACGAGCGGGTGACCTCTGGCCTGGGCAGCACAGGATCCCCTTGAGCCTGCGCTATGGACCTGCACTTCGGTTGCGGAGTCTGCCTGGACCGCACTCATCTTTGTCCTGGCCTTGGGGGCGGGGAGCACTCAAGGCTGGCAGCGAGCCTTCCCTCCCTGTCTCACACTTGGCAGGGCGCCCAATACGAGTCCTGAGTGTCACACGCACTTGTGATTAAAGTTTCGGAAAAAACTCCTCACCCGGCCTCGGCCTAATCTCTGAGACATTCCAAGCACTCCCTGGAAAGGCTGAGCCTTACAGGGTTCCACTGGGGTTTTGCAGACAAAGTGATGGTGACAGCCCAGGATCTTCGCATCCCTCCCCGCAGGCCCTGGCGCTCACGGTTGAGTGGAAAGACCCTCTAATCCCCAGCCTGGGAGCAGGTCTTCCCTTGACATGCATTCTGTGTGGGAAAGAGAAGTGCTGGTTTCTCTGGATCTCAGGGGGAGTTATTTTTAAGTCATCCTGATCTCTGAGCAGAAGACACAAACATACAAGGCGAAATAAAGAGCCACGAGCTGAGAAGGACACTAGAGACAGAGAACATGGTTTTAACCACACTACGCCCAGGTCCAGATTGTTCTACTTCGCTCAGCAAAACAAACTTTTTCTGTCCCCATGCTATTGCCATAGTAACCTGTCAGCGAACAAGCAATGAGAGGCTAGGGGCCCAGGGAGAAGCTCAGGCAAGCAGTTCACAGCACCTGGCACCTGGTGTGTGGGCAGCCTTGGGCAGAGCCTCTCGGTGCCCATGGCCCTCCATCCCTCCCTGGAGGGTGCCCTCAGCTGACCATAGGGAGCATCACTGGGGACGAGGGGTCTGCGGGGGCTGGTGACCAGCACAGTGCCCAGCCTCAGCCTCCCTCAGCTCAGTGCCCATCTCCATCCCTGCACGGCCCCCTGGACGCAGTGAGGAAGAAAGCACAATGCTAACTTGACGCAGGGGTCCACAGCTGCGTGTCATCTTCACAGCCGCCCTGGACGGGGGTTAACGCAGAATCACAGACGTGGAGGCAGAAGCCTGGAAACATGGTCACGGGGCACAGAACAGGGCGGGGCTGGGGTTTACCAGCAACTTCATATGGGTTCTGAGCCCAGAACCACCCACACGCTCCGCGGGACCCCTGGGGCTGTGGGTGGCCCCAGAGCTGCAGACCTCCACTTCCTGCTCGGCCTCTGCTGGCCGGGCTCTGCCACAGGGCCTCCTGGTTTCCAAACACAATGGGCCTATGCCCTGACCCCCCACTCCTCACCCCTCCCCCAGCCGGTGTGCTCAGGCCCCAGACCTCGTTCTCCTTCAGTCTGTGCCCTGTCTGCAGAGAGGCACCCCTGGCTGCCCTCGGGGTCCCCAGTGCCAGATGTGGTCTGTTAGGAACTAGGTCGAAAATAGAAGGCGGAGCAGCAGAAAGTGAACAGACGTCACTTCCGCCTCCAGACGCTGCCCAGGCCCCGAGCTCTGCCACCCGGCCTGTCCCTGATGTCAGGCTCTCACGGGAGCTCAAGCCTGCATGAACTGCGCGTGTGGGAGCTAGGTCACGTGACCTTCACGAGACTCTAACCCTGACACCACTGCCCACTCCAACCCACCCACCAAAAAAGTCCTCCCTGAAACCAGCCCTGTGAAAGGACGTTGGGGACTTCGGCTCTGGAGGCCTCCACTCCAGCCAGCCCCGCTGCCGTTGTCTGCTTTCAGCGCGGTCTCCATCACAGGAAACGCCTGCTCTCAGCTCTTCCAGCTCCGAGAGCCCAGCGCCGAGGAGCAAGAGCTGCTGGAGAGCGAGGACCGGCCGTCAGCAAGTCAGTGACTTCGCAAGAGAACGAGGAGCCAGCGCAGAGCCAGCCTCCAGACACGCTCGGCTCCCAGGTGAGCCCCGGAGCGCAGGGTGCCCGCTGCACCGAGCCGCACTGCCCGCGTGTGCTGCAGCGCGCTGCCCCTGTCTGAGTCCGCCGGCGCCGGCCACATGTGTCAGAGCAGCACACAGATCCTGGCTGCTGCAGCACAGAGGGTAAATTTTTCATCTTATTTCACTTTAATGAATTTTAAATTAAAAACTGATACCCAAGTCAGTTATTGGAAACTTTTAAGTGTGCTTGAAACAATGTGGATATGTGAATCTATTTTTCAACACTCAATTTTATGAACCTAAATACAAATCGCATATTGCCAATGAAAACTGAGCATCTGCCTTGAAGTATGTTTTAATTATAAAACATACATGGGATTTTGAAGACTGAGTACAAAAAAAAGAAGGTAAAATACCTCATTACTGTTTTTATATGGATAACATGTCGACATGATAATATTTTGGATATACTGAGTTAAATAAAATATATTATTAAAATTCATTTCACCTGTATCTTTTTACTTTTTAATGTAGCTACTAGAAAACTTAAAATTACATATGCAGCTCATATTATATTTCTATTAGATGAGGCTGCTGTCCAGTAGAATTGAACTTTTGATGTAAAAATAGGCCCAGTTTGAGTTTAACAGCAGCGAGGCTGCAGCAGCACCGGGGAGAAGAGCTGCTCACTTCCCCCACTGGACCTGGTGCTCAGGACCCTCGGCTGGCCATCCTCAGCCGGGGGACCACCGGCAGCAACACAGCCCAGAAAACAGACCCCAACACTGAATTTCAGGATCAGCGCAAGGACCTCTGCATCTCTCTCATTCAGTTAATCTCATTTCTTGCCCTAATGAAAATACCCTTCCCCACTATACTATTACATGCTGAATTTTTATTTAAGACTCTTGAGTGAAGCTAGCTATATAAAAACGGACATGCTCTCATGGCCAGGGTACTGGAAGCCCAGCAGTTTCCCCAAGGCACCATCTTGGGGCACAGCGAAAGCATCCCAGACTTCAGTTGTCATCATACCCTGCCGTGGTGGCCCCACCTGAGCCGGAGTCCAGCTCTTCCTGCAGAGGCTGAGCCTGAGGCGCTCCCAGGCACGGCTGGTGGACAAGACCCTCCCACTCCCAGGCAGCTCAGGGGTAAGAGACAGCGGCCCGGCCCGCAGCCCTCTGGGAAGCCCCGACGCTTTTGTTAGGTGAAGAGAAGGAGGAAGGGCTGCTCAAGCACTCAAAAGTCCTCCTATTCACCCAAGCTCCCTACAGTAAGTAACGCAGAGGGAGCCATGGACAAGCACCGAGTGCTTCTTTCTTACCCAACAGAGTAGCAAAGAAGCCAGGGACCAAGAGAAATCCAGAGTCTGGGAACTTTTCAAGGCCTTTCCTCACACTGAACTTTGCTGAGATAAGGCCCCTGGTAAGCTGACTGTGGACCCTTGTTTTAGGGCTGCCAATGTTTTGAAAGGACTTAAGAATCCACACCATCTAGAACAAGACAATGTCCCTCTCAGGGCCTGCTGTGAAAGTGTCTCTGCGCACAGTGACAGACCGTGGCTCTCCTACAGTTCAGGCTTCTCCACCCTCACCCCACATATGCACCACAAAAGAGGTCACAGCTGAAGAAGAGCGCCTTCAGCATCACACGGCAGAGAAATGAGGGCGCAGGTGGCACGGGGGTTGCTCATCACCCACCTAGAAACAGACCTGGGTCCTGAATCCCCACAGTGGGCTCGGGGTCCTCAGGGATCTCACCGCCTTTCCATCCTTGTCCCTTGACCCCTGACCTTCCACAGCGGGGGCCTGAGAGGCATTGTCACAGGATTACAGCCTGAGAACTGTGTGTCTAGTTGAAGGTGGAGAACTCGTGCGCCACGAAGCCAGGGCTCCTCCCGGAGGCCAGCCGTGAGGCACATCTGGGGTGTCTGACTTCTCAGCGATAACATGAGGGCTTTACGAGTCTCCCACCCCCGGCTCAAGACAATCTGTCTGGGGGCAGTAGGAAAGGAGCACAGAATCCTTCCTTCCTCCAGCATCCCCATGCCCATCTTACTCTGCCAAGGATGAGGAGGTCAGAGAAGGAAGCCACTTGGTGCAAGTGTGTGCGGCGTGCACAGTCCCGAGGGCTGCAGGGACCCAGGCACCAGCTGCCTGGGCCGCAGCTAACTGTGACTCTGCATGATTTTCCTTCCAAGCTGAATTCTCATCTGTGAACCCCAGGTGGGGAAAGCCTTGGCACAGATGGCAAAATGGGGGTGAATTCTGCTGCTTCTCCTGCAGTGGTACAGACCAGGAGCCTTAGGCACACTCATTGGTGCCCGTAGGTGGTTCTACGGAGATGAACAGTAGACTCAGGAGGCCAGGATGACTTCGAGAGCACAGCCTGTGGGTGACCAGACTGGTTAGAGCCCAGACTCCTAATTCAGGCCAGTGCTCCACGTTCCGTCTACTTTCGGGGACACCCTGGACCCAAGGCACAGAGAAGCTCACCTGTGAGCCTCACCTTTGCTCTGCATCTTCCACCCTCACCTGCCACTCCAGTGCCTCCCACCCAGTCCCTTGACCCCTGACCCTCCTCCAGCATCTGGCCACAGCTGCCGGGGTCCACGCAGGGAGCGCAGCGGCTTAGCACGCACTGGCTCCTGGGGAAGACGTGGCGGCCTCCACCCAGAGGAGAGTGCAGGTGCCTGTCTGGCTGACCAGACCGCACTCTCACTCCGGGCTCACGGTGCCCTGGCACCTCAGGTCACTTCTAGCACTGAGCAAGCCCTGCCTTGCTTCCCAGGCGAGTGGCGCCTCCCACACCGGGGAGTTTTCTCTGAGCGTCACCAGCCATATAGGCCCTGCCGTCTGGCTCAGATGGAGTGGGCTTCTTCCAGCAAGTAGGAGATGAGCAAAGGAGCAAAGGTCACCTGCTCCCGAAGTACACCTGCCACAGGACAGTGGGGCAGAATCCTCAAATCCACCTCACTTGCCCAGGGCCAGCACTCTGACTCCTGCCCGCCTTGGGCCTCCCCAAGTGTGGGACACCTGGCCTGCCAGGGGCACCTCAGGCAAAAGCATCTGGGACTGGCCCTTCCCTCACCCGGCTTTGGCCCCACAACCCCAATCACGCAGGAACCAACAACGACGCTAACCGAAATCAAGACAGCTACTTTCCTCTAAGTCCATAATCAGCCCCGCCCCCAAACAACACATGCTTGCGGAGCTACCCCACTGCCCCTTGGCAGCCACTGGATACAGACGGGGTCTCCAGGCCCTGCCCTGAGGGTACAGTCGAATGCATACGTTTCCTTTCAGTCATCCTCCCCCTAAGTCCGGGGTGAGAGGCCCACGGCCCTGCCCAACAGCTCTGCTCACTCGCACGGACGCTCTCGGTATAAAGGATGCTATGTTCACAGGTAACCACAGCCCCCTGCACATCTGGGAACACTTGGAGTGATTGCTAGGGAGAGAAGAAATTTGGGTCATAACTAATGATCAACATCCCCTTTTAATCAAATGAAGCCGTTATAATGTGTCTCTCCTCCAGGGACAAGGCCCTTTCCCCTCCAGGAGGTCCGCAGTAGCGTTAACCTCTTCAGGTGAGCCGGGGTCCAGCCTTGCCTGGGGGAGGCACAGGGGAGCTTCCGGCCCTGGCTCCTGTGGGGTTCAGGCTCTGAAGAGTTGGACTGATACATCCGACTTGATACGTGGGTACTGATACATGGACTGACACATCAGAATGACCTTGAGGGCTCCTTGGAGCACAGCCTTCCAGCCACCCCAGGTTCAGTACAGTCATCGTCAGGGAATTCCCAGGATGCAGCCCATGTACTTGCATGTTTACCGAGCTCACAAGCTATGCCAGTCCTGATGGAGACTGCATCCCAAGAACCCAGGGTAGAAATCAAATGCACTTCTAAACACTTTCCCACTATGTTTGACCCCCTTTAAAATGCAACATAATTTAATCCTCAGAAAAACCCTATGAACTGTGTCCTTCTGCCCATTTTACAGATGAATAAGACGAGGATTAAGAGAAAGCCTTTCCCTAGTACTTCATGATCATATGCCGGGGAGGAAGAGCTGTGGTCCAGCACCAGGTATTAGCCCTGCAGTAGCAGTTAGAGAGATTTGGGCAATGTTCACAATGAGAGAGAAGGGCTCAGAGGGGGGCTCACTGCCCAGAGCACAGGTGACAACAGGGCCCTCGCACAGCCATGTGTCCCAGGCTTGTTCCTGGCCTGCTCCACCATGCACACGTGCAGTGGAGGGGCTCTGAGTGTCTGAGGGGCCGCCCAGCCCTACCCGGGCCCTGGGCTCGCCCTCTTGTCTCCACCCCCAGTACTCTTCTCGCTACTGAGGGGCTCAGAAGGGGCTCTGCTCAAGTGGCCCTGCAGACCCTTCCTCTCCCCCATCCCCAGAAATGGCTCTGGACCCACTCAAGGGGTGGTCTCGGAGCCCCCTCCCCAAAGTTCATCTCTGCTTCTCAGAGGCCTTCTGAGCTGGGCTCCACTTGGCACAGAGGCCTCGGAGCCTCATCAGCCACCTCCCACCTTCTCCCCAGCAAGACTGCAGAGCTAGTGGAACAGGTGCAATGACAGAGGAGAGAGTAGGGCGCCTGAGCGGCTCCCGCAGTCAGCACCCCCATCTCTGCAGACACACACACAGGATCCTCCCAGCAGCTCCACATGAGGAAACTGAGGCACAGAAAGACTGAGTGAGCTGCCCATTGTCCCATACCTAGTAACCGACAGTGCCGAGACGTCAGACAGTCCTTACCCAGAGCCCACACCAGCAGCTGGGCCGACTGCAGGAGGAACCAGCACCCCTGACCCTAGCCTCGTGAGACCAGGACCGTGGAGGACGGGAAGCGGCGGGAGTGACAGTCAGAGTAGGGGCTGTGTTTGTAAGCGCCAGGGCTGTCATGGCACATGTAACTGTCACTGTCTGAGGACTGCAGTAGTTGTGATGGTGGCAGTTGTAGGAGCAGCTCTAATCTGGCAGCTCTACCACTGTACTGCAGTCACAGTACTAGTATAGTCAGAAGAGCATGTGAGTCAGCACTGATAATGTGAAAATCATTGCAAAAGCCACCTGTGTACCACTGTGCAGGGTGCGCAGCCCAGCACCATGCAGCTGAGCCACACGAAGCCCAGGGCCACACTGGACCGTCAGGCTTCTCCCCACAGTAGACGGTCTGGGGGTCACCTCTCTCGGTTATGGGACAGGGCTAGAAATACTGCCTGTCCTGGCATCCAGTGAGAGGGCTCACATATGGACCTGAGCCACTGTCAGCCCCCATCACTGTCACTGGAGGGGGCGTGTCAGAGCCCCAGAGCCCGCTTCTGAGGCCCACAGTCTGCTAAGGGCATCACACAGTGAGGGGCAGCTCAGAGGACACCACGCGGGCAGCTGCTTCTGTGGGGCGTATCTGGGAAGGCTTCCCCAGCAGGTGGGATCCAACAGGGCCTTCGGCACGGCGTGACAGCAGCCACTGGCCACCCAGTTTGTCAGCTATGGAAAAGGAGCCACAAATTGCAGGCCTGGCCCAGCCCCTTTGTCTCCACATCTGTCACAGGCTCCTCCCCACCTTCGCCTGGCCAGGCTGTCTCCTGGCACTACAGCTCCATCACCTGAGAGGAAGGCTGTAGATCACCTGACTAGTGGCCACTAGTTAAGTTCACCAGGAGCAAGTCTTCTGAGTCCCCAGAGTGAGGTCGCCTTGGAGTTAGCCTCACCCTACCTGCACTCCAGTTGGGACTCTGAGGTCCGTCTTTGCCATCTGGGAAAGGCAACGCGTGCAATCAGCTCTTTGACACAGATCTGAGTGGCCCTGCTTGGCCTTCTTGGGGAAAGATCTTCCCATCATTCTTCCTTCCTCCTGATGCTTCATCTAAAAATAAGTACATTTTGATCACAACCTGTGTGAGGCATCATGGGAGATCCAAGATGGCTCCCACCCTCTGAGATCTTGGAGCCTACTGACAGAGGAGTAGAAGAGTAGATGACATCCTCAAGTTAATATCATTATTTAACGCCACAAGATGGGAAGAAATGAATAGTCTCAATGTCTGATGTTGGACTAATAGTTTTCATCTGAATTACTTTGTGAACCCACACACAACCTAGTGAGGAAGACATGTATGTCCCCACCACAGGGAGAAGAAGGTGAGAAACAGGGAGGCTGAACAAATGGTCTGAAATCACACATCCAGCTTAGAAAGGAGTCACGGGTTCGAAGAGTGTGACCCCTAACAAACTGGCCTCCACGCTGTCGTGTCAGCGTAGATTCAGCACTGAAAACAGAAGACACTCGGGATCAAGGCAGTCTGGGAAGTGCCCGAAGGAGCTGAGGCCGGGAGAAGGTGGCGCCGGCGACGATGGGACACACACAGGTGGGGGCTGGGTGTTAGGGCTGTGACCAGGCTACTGCGCGGAAGGAAATGTCCACCCGCTTGTAGACCGGGAGGGTTGACGAGCTTGGCTAGTGACCTCTCCTCTGGATACAGCAGAAGCCACACAGCTTCTGACCAGAAGGCCCCTGGGGCAAAAAGCCCAGACCCTCTGCCTGGCTCGATGAGCGGAAATGCTGCTTGGGGACACGTAGAACCATCTCAAAGGAGCAGTGGGGTTTTAAAAGTGGAATTCAACAGTATGGACAGACAGTGCTCTGATTTTTTTAAATCTAAACTACATTTCTTTGAGGTATGATTTTCCTCATGTCAGGAAAAGCCGTCCACGCTAACTTCCAACTGTGAAACAGTTACACAGGCAGCCAGGCAGCTCACTCGTGCCCAAGCCGCAGTAAAATATAGCTCTTAGTTCAAGCAGTCAGGGCGAGGAGTATCTTCTGAGCCAGGCTTGCACATAGCATGCAGCCTCTCTCTCACTCATGGAATTCAGTCTTCCCTCACCGGGTCTATTTTAACAGCATAATGAGGGCCATGAGACTCAAGCATCCAACCTTCCCTGGGAGCGCACCCTGAAGTGTCTCAAGATGTCCAAAGGACATCAAAGGAGAGGAGAATTATTCTTAGGATATACCATAGGGTACAGAGCCTGTAGCCCACGGCTGGAAACAAAACCCAGGACAGATCCTGCAGTGCCAGTAAAAAATACGGACTCAGAAGATAAACTGGCCCCCAGGCCACAGAGGTCCAGCCAGCTGTAAGCTAGCATTTCCCAGGCCTTTCTTCACACTGCCTTCCAAGTTTCCCACGAACCTGAGGGAGGGCTCGCTTTGCCTTCCTCTGCTCATAGCCTCGCACTGAAAGCTGCTGGCTCCTCTTTAAAGTAAAGCCAACCTGAGGAGCTGGAACAGCGTTCCTCTGAGTCAAAAGGCTGACTTCCTGCACAATGCCTGATGCTGTCCGACCGCCACGCTGCCCAGTGGGCCAAGCAGAATGGGGTACAGTCTCTGATCAGAGTTCTCGCCCACAAGTTCTTCCTGTCCCACGCTGTCCCCGTGAAGCAGGGAAGGAATGCTACGATGGATTTTACAGCAGTAGCAGCTGAGAAATGGCTGGCCGCCATCAGAATGTTTATAGGAAAGCATCGTCCCTTGGCGTGAGCTCTGACAAGCCCTCTGCCTTGGGCTCGAGGCGGCTCCACCTGCCCCACTGTTAGAGGTGGACACAGAGTCAAAGGCAAAGTGAACACGCTATATTCTTACCGCTGCTTCCCACGCTCTGCTGAGTCCTGGACTTTAGTTTGTTCCAAATGCAACCCTGCCTCCCGCCCCTGGGCTGGCCTGGTCAACGCAGCTCCCTGCACAGCTGCAACAAACCAAGTTCCCGAGATATAGATGTGGACAAAGAGATGTTCCCGAGCCAGACAGAAAAGTAATTTTCCTTTGGAACGCAAGGGAACCAAGTGATACGGAACTTCCTTTGGGGAGAGCCCCTTTATCCAACACCCACCACAGGGGCTGCTTTGCAGCCTCAGCTCCCTGGTCAGCAGGCACACCCACGCCTCCTCAGCCTGCTCTTCTCAGCAGGCCACAGATCGTCCCCGCCGCAGACACCACCGGAAGTGAGGCAGGGGACCCGAGGCGCCCTGCGAGAACTCAGAGGACAGCAGCCTCCTGTGGCCCTGCCTTTCAAGCGCTTCCTCGTCCCTGACCTCCGCAGCCCCGGGCACTCCGTTACCCCGAGAGTGATCCAGCGTCACTCCACTGCCGCCACTCTTCACACCTGCGCCACATCCAGCTGTTCTCTTAAGTGGCCGAGTTCAAGAACTGTCTGTCCATCTTGAGTCTCTAATGAAGAAAATGAGAGAACAGACTCCACTGACCCTTGTTGGGTGGGTGAGGTCTGCAGGTGAGTGGACGCGTGAACAGATTCCCAGAGCAACACCAAGACACGCAGCTAGAGAGCAGGCGCCCTGGAGCCGCATCGAAGGTCTATCTCCTCTCCAGAATAAAGGCCACCCTGGGATGTCACAAGAATCCGGGCAGCAGCTGAGGGGAGGAAACTACCGGCGTCTCCTATGTCCTAATAGCCCAGAGCATGTCCGGCTGCACTCTCATAATCAAGTTGGTATTTCTCCTTGGAAGCCACAGTCCCTCAGGGGCCCTCTTCTGGGGCCTCTACTGCTCTATTTGCATCAGGGTCCTGCATGTTTCTCCCCACAACCAAGGACAGCAAACAAAGGCCTTTCACTGGGCCACCACAGAAACCCCATTTTAACCCCAACACTACCAAGAGGAAGGAGCCCTTATTTAGAGCTACAGTATGTTTAACTGAGTCTAAGTTGGAAATTTTCCTGTAGGAAAATGGCCTGTGAAGATAGAGTTGCCCTTCAGGGTCACCTATGGCCCTAGTGATGAGCGCGAACATTAGACACATTCACGATTCTCTTTCAGGAATGCCAACTACCACAGAGGGGAGAAAGGAGCACGTGCCTCCACTAGATACATAACCCAGAACTTCCCCAGATCCTGGGGACACTAAGCAGCGCAAAGACACACTCCCCGCTGGAAGCCTTTGCGGGTCCAGGAGGGCAGATCTCCCGGTCCACGCTCCCATTGCACAGACAAGGACGCCAAGACTCCGAAGGCCTAGGTCCCCCACTTCTCTGCTCCCACCCTCTCCCTGCAGGTTCATGGAGGTCAGGGATGAGGCCAAAGGCTTGAGAACCTTCGCAAGGCCACCTTTACCAAGCAGTGGCTCCCTGCAGAGGCCACTGAGTGGAGGAAATAATAATGGGGATTGAAAGGCGTTCTGCATTTGACCTTCAGCAACCCTGCCGTTTTTCAGTAGAACCCGATAGGGATCAGGCACATCTGCTCTCAATAGCAAATGTAAAAAATGACCTGCAGTTTTAAGGTCTGAAAAACATAAACTTGTGTTAAAAGACTGACAAAAAAATTCCTGCTCTCAAAAGCATGATCTCATTCAACTGCACAAACGTTGCAATAACAATCGTCCATCAGAGCCCGTGCCCGGGACCTGAGCTCAGCCTCCTGGGAGCCGAGAGCAGCTCTGGTCCCACTGAGTGTCAGCGTGCAGCTGCTCACAGGGAAGGGCAGGGGCCTGCCGGCCGGTGTAATCAGGACTGGGCAGCTCAGCGTGGCAAGGCCTGAGCTACAGTGAGTATCAACTTACTTAGCCCCCACTTCAAACACTCAGCTGCACCGCGGGGAGGCTGATGGGAAGCACATTCTAGGAAGCCCATAGCAAGCTCAGGATCGGGGAGCAGCCCAGAGCTGGCCACAGGCCAATGGGCCTTTCGAAGGTAGGAAGCTCCGTGTCAGCCGCGCAGTGAGTCTTACAGGCCATGGTCTTGCTGTGGGCACGACGGCCAAGGGTCGTGGGGCTGACCGGCATCATCTGCCTTGTGGAAGGGCAGGATTCTTGGCTTTGCTTGCGTGGCGCTCAGCTCCCCACCTCTTGCCCACACCTCTCAACGTGTGGAAGCTCCACAGGGAAGCTGAGGGTGCCCGGGCAGCTCACTCCCTCAGCCCTGTGGTCTTCACCTTGACAAGCCACACACTCAGCATTAGCAACCAGTGCCCACCCAACACGCCACCCCGGGCCAGCGCAGTCCCCAGGACCCAGGACAGACCAGCCACCGCCTCGGCTGCCAGACGCCCCTAGACAGGATAGGGAGCATGCTGTGTGGCTTCCTGTTGCTATTTAAAATAAGAGAAAAGGCCTGAGGTGATAACTTGAAGTGACTAAAGGCGGCTGGCTCACAGCTTTGAGGGTTTCAGTCCACATCAGTGGGCCCCACTGCCTCTGAGCCTGTAGCTGGGCAGCACATGTCAGGGTGGAGGTACTTGGCAAAGCAGTTCACCACGTGGCCAGGACACGAGAGGCAGGAAGGCTTGGGCCCCACTGTCCTCCGAAGTCCTGTCCACTTGACCTCTAGCTTCCCACTGGGCCCCACCACCTCCAAGTCAGCTATCATGGAAACTAAGTCCTCACGCACAGACCTATGGGGACATTTCAGATGCAAACAATAGCAGGGGGGCAAGACTGTCCCCAACTGTGAGTGCTGGGGCTCAGGTAGATGCTGCAGGGATGAGAGAAGGGCTAGTGGAGAGCTACAAAGGAAGAGAAAGTCTGCACCTCTCAGAGCCCAGCACACCTGCTATTTAGGTCAACTGACTAAGCCCACGAGCTTCGCTGCTTCCATCAACCCCACTCACAGTTCTAGGTGGCACGCCTGTGTGCTCTCATCTGCTTTCCTGCAGGCAAACGCAAGGGAAGAGCAGCCATTCGCACCTATTCCGTGCCGTGAGCCAGGTCAAGCACTCGCACACCTGCCCCGCTAAGACTCCTGCCCTGGTAGCCAGGCAGTGAGGAGAGGTGTGTGCACCCTGAAGAGTTCCAGGCCGCTCTGGACAGGGAGGCACATCTGCTCCACCCGAACGGGCTGCCCGGGCTTCCATGAGGAGCAAGCTCGTGAGGGCCTCATAGGCCGGAGCAGATTCAGCACAACCCCTGTGCCAGCAGGGGCGTCTGCCCAGCATCTGTGGCAGCAGTTGACTCACTTCGCCACAACATGAGGGCCTGAGAGATTCTCCACCAAAATGGTCCTTCACGAGCCCGCTGGTGCGTTTGCTTGTGGCTGAGAGAATGAGATGTCAGTCTATTAACCACTTACCAGTCCAACTATTCAAATACAAGATGACCAAAAACTATGGTTTGTTAATGTTATAAGATAATATAATAGGAAATACAAAAATGACAACTTTATCAAATTCATTCAATGCAAGAATCATCCAGTTGAAATGACACCTGCCCAAGCAATGCTTGTGACAGTGAGTACACAAACACTCGGTGCCCAGTGACACTCAGGGTGAACTTCCGGAGTCACTAGAACAGCCTCTGTCCTCAAGTGGCCCAGAAGTTGTCAGAAGGAGAAGAGTCTGTGAACAAGCCTGTGTCCCACTGTGCGGTGCTGGGAGAGACATGGGGACATCTGGGGACACTGAGGGGAAGGTGGCTGGTTCTACCAAAAGGCAGCAGTTCCATGGACCTTTAGCTAGCTTTGAGCTCCCATAGGGTGCTGAGTGTCGGGAAAATCAGGGGTGAATAGGCCCCCCTCTCCCTGGAGAGACTCCGTACAAATGGAAGAGCCTGGCTGGGAGCACAAGTGGGAAAGACTACTAGCAGCCTAAGCAAAGAGAAAACCAGACACAGGTGTACAATAAGAACACAGTCTGGCTGGCGAACTAAACTAAACAGTGGTAGTCTGTGAGAGCCTTCTAGAAGAATCCATGTGGGCTAGGCCTCCGTGAGTGGGATTCGAGTCAGAAGGACAAGATGGGTAGGATGCACCAACAGAGCCGGAGCTGGCTGTCGGTCTACGGGCAAGCCACGCTGGCTTCTAAAGGGGCGGATCGAGAGCCAAGGTGGAGGCCCAGGTCCAGCCTCGGCCCTCAGACCCAGATCAGCCGGCCAGGGCCTCAGGGCCATGCTCCTGTCCTGAGCTCTCCCCAGTGGAAAGGAGCCTCTAGCCTCAGAGAGCGGCTGAATGTCCCATGCTCTGAGGAGAGCTCAGGACCCATGGAGACTTCCCCAAATTTGGACTAAAAAAACAGCTACTCACTGCCTCCTCCGCAGACACATAGCTTCCCTCTAAGTCAGCAGGAACCATCACTAAGGCTCTGAGAAAATAAACACAGGGACTCTGATTTCAAGGGACACTCAGGCTCCACGAAGAACAGCCTGGTCTGATGGGTGTCCTCCCTCCAGGGCACGCGCCGCCATGGGGAATCTTGACGCTGCGGAGTCAGCGGGCTTGCTGTCAGTGATGGAAAGAGCCGAGCTCGGGGCCGGGGGAAGCAGCCCTGGAGCTAAGGGGCATGTTGATGGGAATCCAAGCGGGAAGCCAAAGGGCTCCAGCCTTGCCGTGACCTGAAGGCTGAAGCCAGAAGACACTGTTCTCCCGCTCCCGGACGTCCCGCCCCATCTGCTCCATCAGAGCAGTGGCCACCACCTGCCCTCCTGTGCTATGCTCGGACACGGCAACTTCCTGCCACCAGTTCCAGGAAAGGTCTGTATTGTAGGCAGAAATCCCAGCCTCTGTCAGGACAGATGAACCTGAGCTTCAGGGTTCTGCTCTACAAGGCCGTACCGCCTCTGCCTCAGGGACAAGATAGGTCTGAGGTTATGCAAAGGCACATGGGCAACTGAAAAGGAAACACGCTCGCAAAAGAAGCCATACACTTGGCCACCGCAAGAGAGAGAGGCTCTCGAAACCGCGGAAAGTGTGGAAGCGGCTCCACGGAGAGGTCTTTGGAAAAGCTACAGGCTGACCTGGAATGAGGCGCTGGCCCAAGTTCTCTGTCACGTGGAACTCCAGCACCCTGTGGCTCTGCTTCCTGTGGAGCGCAGTTACAGCTGTCAGCTCGAGACATGTGGAGATGCCAGGGTCACTAGACACAGCCCCTCCCACAAATGGCCATAAATTATTAAAAGAAAGAAGGGCTCTGGAGCCCAGTTATTTAGCATTTAGTGAGGAAGATTAGCAAGGCTGATATTCTGTTCACCTCTGACCCAGAGAGGCCACGGCTGGCAGGAGCACTGAAGGGCACTGCAGGATTTCAGAAACTTAGGGATGAAAGGCCTTCTGGCCGCAACAGAGCGGAAGTCAGTAAGTGGGAAGATGCAGGTTCCAAACCAGAGAATGTGAGTTGTACCCTGAACTCTGCCAGAGACCTGCCGCCTGCAGGCCAAGTCCCTTTTCCATGTGGGTCCAGTTTAACATCTGTGCAAGGAGAGGCCTGGCTGGTGAGCTCCACAGGCCTTCTCAGTGCCAACCATAGGACATGGTTAGACACGGATGTGGCTGCCAGGTCTGACAGAGGGTCGAAGAATTGTCCTGTGCCACGTATGTGCTCACTGCATTCCACCAGACATGGGAAAAGCTTAAATCATTGTTACATGTGAGCCCAGAGACTTCGGGAGACACAGACACGCAGATATAGACAATGACACAGGCATAGACAGACACAGACGTTCGCATTGACATTGACAAGGCTTAGATTTAGATTTCAATTAAGCACAGGATATCAATGTAGATGCATGTGTGTGCATGCCTGTGTGTGTGCATGCGTGTGTATACCAACACAGATCTCTCCCCTGAGCTCCTGTCCCTCCGCAGGGGACACGGGCATTGTGCTTCTGATTTGCTTGAGTTCATCTCCTCCCTTTTGCCAGCAAGCTCCTCTTTTTCCTTCCAAGTCCATGTGAGGATTCTCTTGCTCCAAGGAGCTTTTCTGGCCCTCCGAGGAAAGGACCTCCTCCTTCTAAATACCAGCACGCTGCCACCTGAGCCACAGCGACGCACTGTGCTGAACACTTACAGACTTCCCATGGCCAAGCTCCCCAGGGCAGAGACCGCTGCAGAGAGGAAGGGCACCAGCCGCTGCCTGCTGCAGAGCAGTGTGCAGTGAGTGCAGGCCGCAGGAGGCCTCCTTCCAAAGCCAAGCTCTGGTCCTCACCTCATGTCACACACATGAGCTCTCTCCAGATACTAAAAAGCTAAAACATCAAGAAAATACAGAAGGATACATTCAGGGCCAAACAGCAGGCAAAGATTTCCCAGACAGTGATATGAAATGCACTACGGACACAAACTATTAATAAATTAGATTGGTGCTCACTAAAAAACACACGAAATGAAAAGATAGGCCACACAATAGTCAGAATACGTCTATCCAACAAAGAAAGAAAATCTAGTCTGTATTTTTAATTCCCATTAACCCATTTTTAAACAGAACATAAAACAGAGAAAGACAAACACTTCACAAAGAAGAAATACAAATGGCCAATAAACTTACAGAAAAATGCTCAACATCACTAGTAATCATAGATGTGCAAATCAAAAGCACAGCGACCCTGGCCAGCCACATACACTCACTAGAGTGGCTCAAACCAAAAAGACCGTCTGTATTAAATGTAAAAAAGGGGACGTATCAGCTTGGCTTCCTCCTACTTGCCTGGTAGAATCATTATCTAGTACAACCACTTTGGAAAACTGGTAACTTCTTATTGTCAAACATCTTAAAAATACATTTACATAGGATGCAGCAACTTCACTCCCGTGTAATTATTTGAAAGAAATCAAAACATGTGTCCACAAAAGATGGATCCATAAAAAGTCCATCAAGGGAAGACAGATAAACTAAGATGGATACAACAATGGAATGCTGTACAGTGATGAGAAAGAAGTGGCTTGCTCATCTACACATGAGTAAATCCCCAAACACTATGCAACTAAGGGAGATTGGGAGAGATAAAGTTCCTCTTGCTAGATCTAAGTTCTTATGATTTTCAGAAACACAAATGAATCCATGAAGATGATAGTCAAAACAGGGGTTTTCTGTGGGATGGGAGGACTTACAGGAGAGAGATCCAGGAAAATTCTCAGAGAATAAAAAATATTTTATACCTTGGGAGGCCATTGATTACATGGTCACCCACATGTATCAAAACTCATCAGACTATGCACTTTATAGTATGTAATAATACTTTGATTCATTATGAAGAAACAATGAAAATTAAGAAATTTGCTCAATAATTATTTATGAAATGCCTTCCATGAGCTGGACCTTGGGTTAGGGGCCAGGACTGTGCAGTAAAGGATGCAGAGACAGCCTCTCTCTCCCTCTCTCTCTGTCTCTCTCTCTCTGTCAGGAGAAGAAGGAGAAGGAACCATCTCCCCACTCTCGGCAGGCCTGGGGTTGAGGATCGGCCTTCACAGCCATCCCTTGCACACGCACACGCACACACACATGCACACTCACACAGCAGTGCACGTCTCGCCGCCCTGGGTCTCTGGTGCACACAGAAGCGTCAGGACTGACCGGCCACAGCAGCCTGCGCAGCCTCCAGGTGAGAAGGAACTCACTCTACCCTCAGCCCCGAGCCCTCAGGCAGCAGCCCTCCTCCTCCTCCCGCTCCTCCCCCTTCCTCCTCTTCCTCCCCCTCCTCCCCCTCCCCCCTCCCCTCCTCCCCTCCTCTTCTTCCTCCCCTTCCTCCTTCTCCTCCCCCTCCTCCTCCTCGAATTTCTTCCCAAGGAAGGCAAACGCCTCTCCTTGGGCACAGAGAGGCCCCAGAAAGAGCAGGAGGCCCTTGACCAGCTGGCTCCCAGCTCCCTCACCTCCCCCTCCAGGGAGAGGAGAAATCCAAACAAAAGCCTATTCTCACAGGCAGCCCTTCCAAGAATAACCAAGTTCTAGAGATGCCGGGTCTGGTGTGAATAAGGAAAAAATGCAGAAATCCAAAAGGCAAGGTCCAAAGACACTTCTCCCACTGAGTGTGCCGTGAAGAGAAGAGACACGAGGAGGCAGGAGGGCAGGGACCTAGGCTGACCATTCACTGTCCACGCAGACAGCTGACATCGGCGGCCCTGCGGAGCACATACTGAGGAGCACTTGCCCCTCACCTGCAAATGAGCATCAGGCAGTGGTCTGGAGGCCGCACGGACCTGCTCACTGCAGAAGTCTCACTGCCTCTTGGGCCTTCTATGTTCTGTGAAGAGAATCGCAGGGTGCTGATGGCTACCCAGTGCTGCAGGAGCCCGGGAACAGGCTTGCCTAGTCTGGGCTCCTGCGTCTTGGGGTCTGCAGGGGCTGCCTATGCAGGAGGAGGGAGGATTTCCAAACAGGGAACAGCACGCATTCCAACAGCGGCAAAGAAGGGTCTTCAGCTCAGAGAATGGAGGAGGGATCCAACAGGCCAGTGTGTAGGAAGAGCGTGGGCTGGGCCCACAAGACGGGCAGGACAGGGCCACACAGACCTTCCTCCAACTGCACGAGCAGAGTCTCCAGCTGACCATTTAAAAAGTTACATTAAGTGAAATCATTCCTCGAGACTTCAGCCCCAAGTCAAATACAACAGGCACATGTGCTGGCGCTACCATAGTGAATATTTCCACTGCCACGGGAAGTTTGGCTGGATAGGACCAGTGAGGAGCAGTTCCTCACCGCTTCAGGGCAGGACGTGAGCCAGAGGCAGGGCAGCCAAGTGCCCAGGGGCACAACTCCAGTGCAGACCCAGTGAGGGTAAGAGGACAGACACAGCTGGGGCAGTGAGGGTAAGAGGGCAGACACAGAAGTCCAGAGAATGGCCTGTTTTCTGGTGCTGTGGCCGAGAGGACAGCTGTCACTGTCAGAGGGAAGATGGGGGCACGGGTCTGGGCATGAGCGAAGCACTAAGCTTTGGCCATGCTCAGCGCCAGGTGCCCATCGGACACCTGTGGGCGAACCGCCTGGGGCTCCGCAGCCTAGCGCAGACTGGAGGCTGGTGGGGTGCGTGGCTGGGGTCAGCTCTGGGCTGAGGCTGCGGGTGACATGCTCTCCGCTGCGCTGCATTGCTGGGGCCATGAGGGGGACGTCAAGGTACTGAGGGTCCTGCGGGCTGAGTTACAGAGTTGTCACAAGCGAGAGGCCATGGGGAGCACGCTGGGGCCTGAGGACTGCGGGGTGCTATGAGCCTGGGCTGCCAGCTGTGAGAGTCTGCGGCGCTCCTGCCGCCTCCTCACCCCTCCGGGGCAACACTGGTTTTCGGCCACCTGAGAAAACCCCACAGGGGTTCTTACTGGAAGCCACATGGGGAGGGACAGCAGCGGACGAGGATGTGTGGATCCAGCACCGCGGGCACCGCCAGCATGTAGAAGCCTCTGGGCACCAGGCCCTGGCACTCTCGAGGGCCACTCAGGAGGAGGCCAGGCCCATCCTCACCTTGCAGGGACACAGGAAGGTGGCAGCACACAGGAATGCTGTTCTCCAAAGCCACAGGGACACTCCCTGTCAGCTCGCATAATTGAGTATTACAGTATTTAAATTACAAATTGAAGATTATTTTTACAGGTGTCATTTTAAATATAACACGAAATTTCTTGACATTACATCAGCTCCACCACACAAACAGCTGCACCGGGCCCTCAGCATGTGGGAGGCACATGGTCTGAGCAGGTCATGTTGCAGTGTGTGCGTGTGTGTGTGCGTGTATGCGTGCATGTGTGTGTGCGTGCATGTGTGTGCATATGTGTGCATGTGTGTGTATGCATGTGTGTGCATGTGTGTGTGTGCTGATGCATATGGCTGGGTGAGTGGGGTGTGTCCACATGGCTGATCCAGGGTGTGTGATTCCATGTGGCACCAGGAATACAGGGATTTTGTGCTATGAAAGCATGTGATTTTGAACGCAAACCTGTGGGTCTGCGTGTGTCTGCGTGGATAAGGTGTGGAGGTGCCGGGTGATCTCACTGCTCAGCCCCAACCCTGCAGTCAGGGGATCTTGCTGGGCAGAGCCGGTCTGCGACCTCTGGCTGTGCCCACTCTTCTCCCAGGGCAGAGGGGCAGCTAGCGGTGGTCCACAGTGGTGCTGCAGTGCCCCCCAGTGGACACCGTCCCCTCCCCAACCCCAACCAGACCCACAAGTGAAAAAGACACTGCCTGCACCTTCCTGACACTGCAGACCCCAGGCCGAGCCCTCAGGCTCTGCCCTCAGCTCTGCTGCCTGAGTCTGCAGGAGAAACCTGCCCTGCACCTCCTTCAGCTCGCAGAGCAAAGATGAGGAGCTGAAGCCCAGCCTTAGTTCTCCACAGGGCCCTTCAGCCCTTCCCTTGCTCGCCATGCACAGCCTGAAGACAAAATTTTCTCCTGCTGGGGAGACACTCCTGCCTCCAGGAGTCACCAGGGAAGCTTCCCAGGAAGCTACCCCTGGGCCCCTAGACAGGTAGGAGCCCTCTGCATCAAAACCCATCCTTTAGGGACCTCTGGCTGTCCAGGGCTTCTACTGCCTGAATCTCTCTGGAAGATTGCCTGCTCTGGGCACCATATGCAACCGGATAGAGAGAAGATTCTGCCAACTAACAAGTGCCCTGGTACTTCCACAGAACCAATTGCACAGCCTTTGGAGAGAGTGCGGAGCACAGTCTCTGGCCTCCCAGAGCAGAGTCCCACGCTGAGCCCTGGGCTGCAGGGCAGCTGCTGTGCCTGAGCGGGGAGCAGTGGCTCAAGTGTGGCGACATCCTGGGCTTTGATTTAAAGCATTTCACAGAGACTGGAGACTAACAGAAGAAGAGCTGGGCTCCCACAGGCCGCCTGGTGCCAGTGAGGTGCAGCCAGAAGCCACACAGAGAACAGCCTGGCTCAGCCAGGTCCTTCAGATCCAGTGGGAGCAGCTCCTGGCCTGTGGCTGAGGGAGGGAACATTGCAGAGGAAAGAGAGGCATCCAGCCACTGGTGCCGCAGCTCAGACAGGCCAGCCCGGGACTTTGTGCTGGAGTTCAGCAGGCAGGGCCACACCTGCAGGGCCTCAGGTGTGCAGACATACAGGCCCCTGGGTTGAGCACTTTCCCAGGAGACGCTCACTGTGCCTCCCTGATTTCTGAGGGTTCAGTCCATGGCTGCCAGCTCCGAAGCAGATGGGCACAGCCGGGGAAGGCTGCTCAAGGCACAGCGGCCAGGAAACAGCAGAGGGAGCAACGGGACAAGAGTGCACCTTTCAGCTCGTGCCCTCGGCGACCTGCCTCTTCCAGTGAAATCCTACCCAAGGTGTGTTCAGTTATAAACTTGTCATGGATTACTGACGGGCACAGCACCCATGATCTGATCACCTTCCAAAGCCCCGCCTCTAACACGCAAGGCTGGGGGATGTTTTGCATGTAAACTGTAACCCTCTCTGAGCGTCAGTCTCCCCACGGAGCGGGCACAGCCAGACTTCCGGCCCTGCGCACGGTCTCCAAGGGGAACACTTGAGACATCTAAGCGGTGTGGAGCAGCAAGGGGAATGGGAGGGGAGCTCATCATCTCTACCATGCACCAAATCCACAGTGCCAGACCCAGCATGTGGGCCAGAAGCAGCGACCGCTCAGCCCCAAGCCAGTGGCCAGGACCTCCCTGCAGGCCTTCGAGGTCCCTTTGCAACCATCTACTCTGCTCCCAGCAGATTGGGGCCCACTCCTCCCGAATGCAGCTTTCCTTCCTGCCCTGTGATTCCTGCCCTTGTTGGGGTGAAGGGAGACAGGTGTCCTGGGCAGGGGAGACTCGGAGCTCTTCACAGCACCAAAATCCAGGAACTTGGAAGAAGGAAAACTCGTCAAAAAGGTGGGGCGGTTTTTTTGCTATTCCCTGTTCTGACTTCTGGTCTACCATTCTTCTCCAGGACACCTTTTTCATTGCAGCAATCTTTTCCTCTGCTGTTTTTTACTAACATCCTTCTAGCTTCTCTTACACCTGCCCTTTGAGAGCCAGAGAATCACTCCACGCTCTGAGCACATCAGAGATGTCACAACTCAGGTTCCCAACCTTGCATGCATCCCTGAGGAGCAGCCATGTTGTCCGGCTCACTCCGCCCGCCCCTTCCCAGTGCACTGCACTTCTGTGAGCAGCAGCAGTGAGACTGGCGCTGACAGCTGTGGGAAGCAGGCAGGGCCACAGTGGGCAGCAGTGTGTCTCCCACGCTGAAGACAGAAGCCTGTCATCCTTGTCATCTGCACCTCCCGTCAGCGCCACACGCTACACGCTTGCGTAGGTCACACCCTGCGCTGAGCAGCTTACAACAACTGTGGCTCTGACCACCGACCTCTCAAGCAGCAGAGTTATTTTCCCACTGGACAAGGCTGGAGGGCAAGGCTGCCCCCACCCGCTGGCCCTGGAGCCCAGCTCATTCCCATCCCACTTGCATTTTGCCTGATTCACATTATTTGAATGAACTTGAGGAAGCTATAGGGGTTGCAAGCATTTTAAAATGGAAGAATGGACTCGAAAGCCCAGACTATCATGAGTAGCAGGGTAAGCGCCGTTTCAGACCAGTGGAGGTACACAGACAGAGAGAGGCTGCCAGGGTACATGGAGCCAGATCTGTTTCTCACTATGGACCACAGTTTCAATTCTCTAACTGCTGTTGTGTGGACACCCCCACCCACCCCGTCCAAGTCTCTGTGGGCCTGTCTAACCCATTCTCCCCACTTCCATGCTACGGGTATCTCCTCGCCCCCACCAAGGACCCCTGCAGCCCCAGTGTGCCAAGGAGCAGCCACAGGGGAGCAGCTGGCACCTCTGCCACCAGGGCAGAGTCCTCCAGCAGCCTCATCCGCCTCCGGCTCCAGCGAGGCGCTTCCATCTGCCCTACAGCCCTGATGTTTCCCAGAAGAGGTTTAATGGCTCCATCCTCTCTGAGCTGTCAGGTTAGTGCCTTTGTCTGCAGAATTAGCACATGCACCTGCGGGCTGGTGTCCTCGTTACGCTATTTTCTGCATCTTGCTCCCAAGAGGATGGCTCCGGGGGACCCTTTAAACAGGCGCTTCACGCTGTGGCCTGACCAGATTGCAGCGGTAGCCCCAGTTCCACCAGCAGAGGGGAGGCCAAGGCCCGCTGGATCTCCCACCCCGACCCGCTGCCGCTCGCCAGCTCCATGGAGCCGAGTCGCCTCCCAACACTCCCTCAAGTCCCGCTCCTGCTCACGCCGCAGTCAGGCTTCCGTCTGGGTGCCCCTCCTGTGTCGCAAGGCCTTCTGGTGACACGCAGGTGAGGAGGGGTTATCTCTGAAATCACCCCACGCCACACCTACCCACACTGCTCTGCTTACCCACCCTGTCCTTGGCAGCTCTGACTCCCTCCTTGCCAGTATCCCACAGTTCCGGGCCAAGGAGAGAGTCACTAGCCCTTACGTGCTGCAGGAACACCGTTTAGGAGTCGGCAGACACAGCCAGGTCTTCTGTGACCCACTCACTCCCCACTCTGAGGAGACCTCGGCCCATCACAAGTGCTCAGACAGTGCAGAGGATCACAGTCTAGACTGTGAGGACTCAGAGGAGAAGAGTGGGGTGCACGGGGAGGGGGGTCCTACAAACAAGGACCTCCATGAGAGCTTAGAGAATGGTAGAATGCAAACAAAAACCAAGGCAGGAGATTCCAAGCAAGGAAAACATGAGCAAAGAGAAGGGAGATGAGATTCGAGACCTGAGGCTGAGCCCAGGGGCACCTAACTGGGACGACCCGGCAGCTGCACAAGGGTCAGACCTCCCCGGGCCTGGACAGGGTCACAGGTGCAGAGCGAGGGAAAACACAGTGCTGAGTCACAGCCACACCCGCCCCTGCCGCCCCATCAACGGTGCATTTTCCCAGTCCCACTCCTTCTTCCTCCCGTCCTCCCTCCCCTGGCCCCTCTTCCCTTCCTCTGTCAGCACCCGCCCCAGTAGATACTGTGCCAAGTTTCCCTCAGACAGCACGCTTTTGCTCAAGGAGTGGAGTCTGGAGCAGAGGTAAGGAAAGGCTTCATCTCAGTGTACGGCAAATGGAACAGGGGCTGCAGGGGCATGGGGACAATAGGAGCTCAAACCAGGCTTCCATCCCAACCTAGGGGACACAGAAGAGCTCCCCAAAATCTGCTCCAGAGCTGAGTCCTAAAGGGAAAAGAGGGAGGAGAGGACATTTCAGGGCAGGGGATCGCGTGGGCCAAGGCGAGGCTGCTGGGGCCATGACACCATGACCTCTGCGGCAGGTGACACGGAGCTTCCCTGCGAGGCGTGGAACACAACAGGGAGGAGGGTGCAGGAAGCTATTCCGGGCCCGAACTCTTCCTACAGAAGACAAATGCACAGAAGGGCCCAAAGGGAAGCGGGTCGCTGATGGAGTAGACTTGACATCTCCCTCCCCAGCTGCCAGTACCCCAGCCCCAAGCAGGCGGCTCTCAGTTGGGGGTCTGCCGTTCCCAGAGCAGCTGTCTGAAGCCCTGCTCCCATCTTGGCCTCGGGGGTGGAGCCCCAGACCGTGGTGGCCGAGTGAGAGGCAGTGGGGCAGGTCTGTGGGAAGGAGGAAGGGGATCCTGCTAAGTCCCTCCTCAGGGCAGCTTCCGTGGGGGCCGACATTCAGACTCTGCTGCAGGCAAGCATCTGAAATGCAGGGAAAGAAGCTCTGCAGGAAGGTGAGAGGTGACTCGCTAAGATGGCCACAGGCATTTATTTGATTGTAGATTTGGAAAAAGCCATCAATTTCACACCCAGAAAGGCAGAAACAGATTTGTCTCTATCTTTGATATCCAAATCATCATAAAAGCCTTGCTGAGATGGTCCTGTTCTATGAAAAATGAAATACAATAGGGAAAATTAAGGAAAATGGAACAAGTGCAGCAGATGCAAAAGCAAAATCAACTCATGAGGGAGCACAGAGCCCTCGCAGGACCAGTCCCGCCCTCCAGCTCAGCCAGTGCACACGACGGTAAGAGCCGGGCTGGAGAGAGCCCTCTCCTGCTCCCAGAGTCGAACTCATCATAACACCCCATCCCAGGGGGCTGCGTTCTCACATCCCTACCCTGCTCCCGTGTGAAGACCTCAGGAAGCCCGGGCTTTCCTCCCAGGTGACTGGGAAGTGAGCCCAGAAGGCTCCCGCCTCCTCGTTCTGTGCAGGGAGGAGCCCAGTGTCAGCTGCCATCCTGCTGCCCGGCTGCCCTCTCTGTGTCCACGTCTGGTCCAGCTAAGGTCAGTTCTTCTGTCTGTTTTCCTTATTTTCTTCTGTCTTTTATAGAACAGGACCATTCCTAGCGATGTGCTTGGCCAGAGCCTGTCTGTGTTGTGGTTCTGGCCAGTGAGGGGCAAACTCTGCAGGGCGTCTGGGGGTCTGTCCCCTTTCCAGTCGTGCTGGGAGCTGTTTTGTCCGAAATATTTATGAAACTTTGAATTGCTCTGGAAAGGACTTAGTACTTCACCAGTCCAGCTTTATATGGGGTACAGGCCTTCCTCAGGTTTATCTTAGGAGGAAACAGAAGCCAGATTCCAACTGAGTTCTCCCCCAGGACAGCCTGAGCGACCCTCACCCTGCAGAGTCCCAGGGCCTCTTCCGTGTTGCAGCATCTCCCAGGGTGAGCTCACGCCTCTGAGACACCCATTCTCCTGCTAGTCCATCTCCTTCCTCAGTGTGTTACAACTGTTTGCTTATTTCCACCACACAAGAGATCAGGCATGAACCTGCTTTGTCTCCTGGGTTTCTGTCACGTAAGCCGTAGTGTGTAACGTGATTTTACTTTGGTTTAGCGTGATGACGACTGATCACGTTTCCAGGGCCTATGACTGAATATGTTTTTCTACTCTCGGAAATTCTTTGACCCACCCAACACCTAGCTCCACATGCCCTCTCGCATTCCCCAAATCTGTTCTCCCTGAGATCTAGACTCCTATCCAGTCTCTCAAGACCGCACATCCCTCTAGCTTCCTGGCCTCCTGCTAAACCAGGTCTGAATCTCATTTTCTAAACCAACGGGCTTGTCAAGATATTTTTCTAAACAAATCCAATGCCTTCCTTGAGAAAACTTCTGTACCATCTAACAAGAAAGGGATATTTCAATGAGTAAATGGTCCATAAAAAATAGTTTTTATATGCTATTTGGAAAACACAGACAAACTGCACTGTGATCAGGAAATAAGAAAAGATATCCCACAGCAGCACCTATGCTGAGCTCTGAAAAAACAAAGCAGAATGAGACACGGGTATAGGAAAGAGATTCAGGCGGAGGAGAAGCACACGTCAAGGCCTGGGAGGAAGAGAGGACCCGGTTGGACGTGGAATCACAGCACAGCAGGTACACAGGGGCGGGAAAGGACACTGCCAGCCAGTGGGCCACGGCAAGGTGCAGAAGCCAGGCCGGGTCGTACTGTTATGTCAGATCAAGCCTGATGATCCAGAGGCAACGGGAGCCAGGAAAGGCCAGCAGGGGCCTGCGGTCACTTCAGAAAGGCTGCTCTGGCCGAGGTGGGGGAAGCCAGCTTCCAAGAGGCGGGGCTGAAGTGGAGCCCATGGCGGCCCAGCACGGGAGAGACGGATGACGCAGGCCTGGACGAGAGAGGTGTTGGGAGGAGAGTAGACATCATCACAGATACTCAGGGAAAGGGGACGGCCCTCTCCCAATACAAGATGGCAGCGGGAGAGGGTCTTTGACAGCCAAGACCTCTGATGGGTGGCTGGGGCAGGTTCTGTGCTGGGTAAGATGGAGAACACAGCCAGGGAGTTTGGGCAGGACCCCGCCTCTCTGTCCCTTCCCCCTAGGGCATAAGCCACGTATTTTTACTCTGGAACTGTCCCTCAAAACTCAGTAGCTCCTACAGACACCGCCTCAAAGACTGCCTGTCAGACGGGACCGAAGAAGTTCCTGGGGACAGCACAGCAGGCACAGGTTTTGTTTAAAGCTTCAGAGAAAGTGAGCGTCATTGCCAGACCTGAAGTGGGCTCACCAGTGCCAGCGTCGCCTGGCTGCCCCTGACGCTGTGCCTGCCCTTGGGGCTGAGCTCCAGAGGGACCACGGCCACCCAGCCCAGCCTCAACTGGCCCACGCAGCCCAGCCACAGCCTGAGGAAGAAGCCTCAGTATGTTCTTACACGGACGCAGCCATTCATCATGTCTGAGACAGCCAAGCACAAAGGTGAGGTCACTTAGTCAGGCTGCAATTAGCAGATTAGCGGCTTGTTGCTGTTGTCCTGTGTCCCACTCAATGACCTCACAGGGACCCAGCGAGCCTCAGCTCCGGCCACGCCAGGAAAGGGCCCAGTGACTCCCCTGGCAGCAAAATCCCCCAGCCTGTCACCGCGAGTTTCCCCATTGTAAAGCTAAACTACAATTGATGTTCTGTCTCTATCAATTTCTCAGGAATTCCGGGACACAAGCCCAGTATTAATGAAGACAGCAGAAAGGAAGGCATGAGCTTGGCCCCACTCCAGAGCTGACAGATCGTGGATTCTGAGTCATCCTGGAGACCTGCAGAGGCCCAAACAAGGCAAAACAACCCAGCCCCAAGGTCTCGCGGCCCAGTGGAGCCTGCAGTTCTCAGAGGACTGGAAAAGTTTCTGCTGGGAAAATGGGCCCAAGATCACCCCTTTAGGATTAAGTATCGCTTTCACCATCTGACTCCAGACTAAAAGGACATATCCATAGATATATGAATGGTAACACACACACTCACACACACACACACACACACACACACACACACACACACACACACGAGGAGCCTACATGTCACATTAGGGTACCAGTTCAAACCCTGTCATGTGAGGAGCTGATGCCACCACATCCCCATGTTTGCCCAAGGCCCCATCACCACCCAAAGTGACCTCTCAGAGCAGAAGCCCTCCCAGGTCCCAGGCAGGGAAGCCTTGATTGGTGTGAGAGGACTCACTGGTATCAAATGAAAAACCAGTAAAATCCTTGTCTGCGTCTCAGTTTGAAAAATGAAGAGAAACACTATTGGCTCCTACTCCTCAGACTCGTTAGGGACTTCTGGTTCCTGAGACTTTTACGAGCATATGTGATCCCTTAATCCCCCCACTGACCTGCTCCTTTGCCAGTGGGCTCCAACTGAGCTGGGACAACTGGGCTAAATAAACCATGAGTTGCATCAAGCCCGGTCCCTGCCCCAGGCACGAATCCGCACAGGTTTTGGAGAATGTAGTGAGTGTCACAGGTGACGAGGTGATCAAAGGTGACAATGGAGCATGTAAAGCCTGGGAGGGAGGGCAGAGGGCGGCCATTCCTGCTCTGAGCATTCAGGAGAACCAGGTGGATCGTGGTACTGCCCACCAGCAAGGGCTCCTCCCAGGAGCAGGACTTCCCTGGGACTCGCCGAGGGCGTGGCACTCATTCAGGTCGCCCAGCTGTCACCTCATGAGGAGTGTAAGCTGAGTCAGGGGAAACAGCGTGTCACCTCTTGGGGACACACAGCAGACCCTAGACAGCATCACAGCTCAGCGCCCTTTGCATGTGCTGCTAAGGGGCGGCCTGCGGAATTTAACCTGCAGCAGTTACAGGGGCTCTAACCATCGTCGGCAGAAGCAGGGATCAGACAGGGACATACAGAAAGAGAACAGGAGAATGGAGAGACAGCAAGAGGCTGCATCCACACAACAGTGTATAAACAACAAATACGCGCAGGCAAATCAAACGAGCACATACCTTTAAAAGAAGTACCATGTGTGGAAAACTTTGCTGAAATTGGGTACAAATGGTCCTTTATTCTGAGCTTCTAACCTTGGAAAGTGACTTCTGCCCTAGCTCAATCTGCCGCAGAGGCAGAACGCAAAGCAGGCAGCTTGCGCAGCAGACACGGCTTCCACGGCATGGAGGCTGCAGGCTGAGCTCAGGCGCGCCGTCAGACTCTCTCTGGCTTGTAGGCTGCCGGTCTCCTCAGAATGCCCTCCATGCAGACAGCGGACACACTCCTGGCTTCTAGCTGCTAAGGAAAGATTTGGAAAGAAAAAATGAAACAAGTCAAGGAGATACGTGGTGCCAGAACAGACCTGACCTGCTGTTACTGGAAAGAGAAGCTTGAGTTGGTGTGGATTTGCACGAAAACGTCCACTGCCACCCTGAACTCTAAAGACAAGAGGACAGCAACCTCTGAGTGATGTTTCCAGAAATCAGAGCTCTGTCCCACCTGTGGTTCCAAATTTGCTCACACTACTGCTCAGGGACAAAGTTAAGAGATATAAGCATCCCTCCCAAAGGCCTGGAAACTGGGGTTTCTGGATGAAGACCACCTCACCGAGTCCCCTGGGACGGGACATCTCTAAGGGACAAGGCCACATGTGAAAGCACCTAAGGAGCTCTTCAGTGACTGAAGAGCCAGCAGCCGCCACCCCATTAGGCTTAAGAGGCAGTCAGGTAGACAACAGGATGCTTTTTGTCCCGAGAGAGTCAGCGTAGACAAACTGCACACGGAGAGGAGAAAATACGGGCTTGATCTCTTACCTCAGAATCGTGGTTAAGGCCCAAAGTGCTGGATAAGAGGTGCTGAGAAGCCCATATTCTAAATTTGGAATCACTGACTCCCCTCACTGTTCACTCCAAGGCACCAGAACCAGCCTTTGTCCACATGAAGAAAGCAGACAACTTGGGAGGTGGTCTACGCTGCATTCCCAGAGTGAACCATCAGAGAGAAATACCATGCCCTGTCCTTGACTTGAGGGAAGAGAAGAGGTCCAGGAAACACGAGAGAAGATCAGGTGTTGTACTTTGAAGTGTGCTCCCCAGGAGCAGGAGCAGAAGTCTGAAGTGTAGAGCCTCCGAGTGTGACCGTCTCTGGAAACAGACATTGTGGACATAGCTGGCGAAGACACGGTCACACCGGGGCAAGGCGGCCTCATCCAGTGTGACTGCTGACTTAGAAATGAGATCGCCGGGGAAGATTGGAGCTGTGCACAAGCCGAGAAACTACCAGGAGGTGGGGAGAGGTTCTGGACAGACTGTCCCCGAACGACCTCGAAGGGCACACGGCCTGCCGACGGCCTGATTTGGGCTTCTGCTTCCAGAACCGTTAGAGAATGGACTTCCTGTTGTTCTGCGCCACCTCCTACCTTCCTGGTTCACGATGCTTTGTTAGAGGATCCTCAGAAAACAGATTGAAAGATACATACGCAAGAACAAAAGACGCGTCCCATTCACTTATTTGGTGTCTGCTTTGGCATCAGACTTGACGTGCATTTCTGTACCTGGGCGAGGAAAAGAAAAACAGGAGAGTGCCAGCGTGGGAGGGTGCCAGGAGGACAGGGTCCGAGCTCTCTCCTGGCCGCCCACTCCCGGAGGTGAGGAAGGCACCTGTGGCCGGGCCGGCTGCCCAGAGCGGATGACTTGTGAGCACCTGGTGTCGAGCGCACAGAGCTGCAGTCGGTGGGATGTGGCTTGAACCCCACAGCGTGGGAAGAACGCGTGGGGCTGGCGCCGACGTGCGAGGCGGCAGGTGAGGCCGCAGCAGCAGGGTGGTGGGGCTGCCTCCTGGAGAGGGGTGCGGGAGTCAGAAGAACAGCTCCCACCGGCCTGGAGGAGGAACGCAGCCCGCCGGGAGGGTGAGGGAGGCGCTGCCCTCCCCGGGGCCACTGCCCCCAGGACACGCAAGGGGCTGACACCCTCTATGTGTGCACACACACACAAACGTGCACACACACATACACCCTCACACACACATGTTCACATCTCTTTCAAAGTCTTTGGATACAAGAAGTTGGAAGTAGCAAGCTGAAAATTTCTGGGTGGAAGTAGAGATTTAAGACTGAAGTGTGTTTGAATTATTAAGTGTAAGTCCAGTTGCAAAATACGATTGTTAATATAAGCAAATATCATGGAAAAGTCATATCTGGAGCCATTATTATACGTGGAAAGGAAACACCAGGTGGTGTCACTAAAAGCAAAGAGTGGAAAACACGAAACCTTCATTTTTATACGAGTAAACTTCAGTGAATAGACTTCAAAAAGCCAGTCTCTGGTGTAGAAAGTAATGACTAAAGATAGTGCACGGCCTTGCAGTGAGGGGGGGCAATGTCCTCAGGAGGGGCCAAAGGTTACCAAGGAATGGGATAGTCAAGGAACCTATAGGTGCAGCCGAGCTGAGCTTCAACAGAAAGAGGGGCTACAAGGTGGGGGCGGAGGGAAGAAGAGGTGACACCCTTCCCAGCGAAGTCTCTAGCGAGTGCTCACAGCAGGGCTGACGCCTGTGAAACACAGGGATCTGGATTCTAGAGATCAGATCATACAGCTAAGACAGGAGTGAGCAGGGCCAGGTGCCTGGGAATGAGGGTCAAATACTTCAGTGGTTACTGAAAAGCAAACGGAGAGAGACGGGTGCTTCCCTGGAAGACCATCAAGCCATGCTGAGTGGAAGAGACCAGCCACTGGTCCTCAGAGAACCAAGGGCATGCCAGGCTGTCCTGACCACATCTGCCGGCACTCGGTGTGGCCACTGCATATGAGCTGCGAGATTACTGAAGGACACTGCAGGCCCGCAGAGCTCAGAGACTGGCACAGACTCCAGCCCAGTTCACGATGCACCTGAACTTCCAGGGCCTGAGAGGTGGCTGGCCCCTCTCCAGCTCCGGGGGCAGACCCACCTATTGAAACCTGTGAGACAGTGTGTTTGCTCTGGCTTCTGGCCACCAGAAAAAAGTGCAACAAAGGAAAGAGGAGAGATACGGATGGTTGGCATGGAAGGCCTAATGGCAAACACATTTGCATGCGCTTCCGCGCAGAGCCTGCCTTCTCTGTGGCCTATTTGGGTTTTCTCCTGTGCTTGGAGGACGAAACCAGGTACTAGCTCCAGAAATAACATCTCTTCTCTCCCAAACCCACCAATGAACATGGGTGGCTCCAGGGCCTAGGGCTGGGTCACTGCTCCACACAGATGATCAACAGCCTCCCACATGTGGTGTCTGTCGGGGGGCAGGTGCTTTCCAGAGAGCCATGAAGCCCACTGCCATGGGGTGTTGAAGCTGAGGTCAAAAGAGGAACACTGGCTTAGCCAAAGCTATTCGGAATAGGCCGAGGATGCTGCGTGCACTCCAGCACCAGTGCAATGTGGAGTCACTGGAAAGACACAGCAGGAGGGAGACGGGAGGGTCATACACAACTAGCTGGAGGAATCGCCAGCCCTTAATCCTGCAGGGTCCAGACCCCTGGATGGCCTTCGTGCTGGTGAGGACGCTGCTGCCTGTGGACAATGATGAGTAGATGCCTCATGTGGCATCCGGATGCCTGTCACACGGAGGCCAGCTCACTCACCGTCTCCCCACGGAAGCCTTGCCCTTCACTTTCCTCACTCTAGCTGCCCCACACCAGGCTCCCAGAGAGCTCCCGGCCATGGCCAAGCACAGGAGGCCCGAGCTGAACCTGCAGTGCAAATCGTCAGTCATAAACAGGATGTCCGCTCTGGTAAACTCTTTAACTCAGCTGTAGGCCTGCCCCCAAGGTCGATTAGGAAAGAAACAAAGGGAAACCAAGAGAACCCTGCGGAAAAGAAAGGAGGGGGGCAAAAGGAAGAAAGACAGCGGGCCGGGGTTCAGCTCAGTGGCACCGTGCCTGCTTCACAAGTGCACGGTCCTGAGTTCAACTCCTGGAACTGAAAAAGAAAGAAAGAGAAAGAGAGAGAGAACGCGCAAATAAAAAGGAAATTTAACAGAGTTTCAGTCTGCAGTAATGTGAGACCTCAGTCTGGCCCAGGGCACCTGCAGGTGAGGTCCCAGCGCTTCACCCCGCCCACTTGAACCAATAACTGTAGACAGTGGGCTTGGAGAGGCCCAGCCTGGTGGCAGAGTCTCCAGACCAACAAGGCCAGGCCCATGGACACCCACCTGCCACCCAGCCCCTCTCGGCCCACAGGCACCAAGAGCCTAAAATCATCCAGCTCTGGGCTGACCAAGCCCAGGCCCTGTACCACTGAGACACAGGCCGCACTGTGCAGGAGGCCTCATCCCTTGCCAAAGCGTAGAGCCATTCTACCCAAAGCCCAGGATCTAGTAGGTCTGGGTGGGCTCCTAATTTCAAATAACAGACTGGTATAGTGCCCAACACATGGTGAGAACATGTACGAAGGAGTCACGACTATGGGCCGTCAGTTCCAGGCACGGCAGACACTGCTCTGCTAAAATCCGCTTCCTTTCCTCTTGGGCACGCAGACACGCTCCCAGCCTTCTCTGCAGCTAGGTGTGGCCTGGCGCTGGCGTCCCAGCCTGTGGAATGTGAACAGCAGAGCTGAGCTCCCCTTCTGGGCCTGGCCCACTAAACCCTTCCACGTGGAGTCTGCCTTCTACCCCCCATCTGCCTGCCAGATACAGACACCCAGGGGAGCAAAGCACAGCCCCAGGGAAGGGAAGCAAAATACAGGACAAAGAAGGCCACTGTTCCCAAGTGGACGTGTCTGGTGCCACCTGGAGAGACACCAGGAACATCGCACTGCACTTTGTGTGAGTAGGAAACGAGCTTTCTTCTCTGTTAAGCCACTGAGATTCGGGGATATGTCTGGCCACACACCCATTCATAGTTTTATTTACTCTGACTTCCAGAGCCTTCACCTCTGATCCTGAGAAGATGCCCAAGGACCGGTGCCACAGTCTGATTTCCAGTGTTGATGGCACTCTGTCTTCCGTCAGACTCGCAGGCACTTCTGAGGCAGGGTTCGACTCTCTCCCGACTGAGCCACCGCCCAGAGTCTTTCCCAAGAGATCAGATCTTCCTGCTCCTACATCTGCACTGCTGCCGGACTGCTGTCATCATCCTGGCCCTCAGCAAATGCGAATGGCTGCTGTGTGTCCCGCGGAACTCGCCTGTCTCCAGGATGCTGTGCATCCTCACATCCCCCCGCGTCACACCGGTCTGCACCCGAGGGGCAGATCAGGGCTTCGGCCGACAACACCTGGCTCCCTTCTCTCTCACCTTCTGATAGGACCGCATCTGCTCCCAGAAATCCGGTTTAGTCCATCTTACCCACTGCGCCCTGTATGGGACAGGAAGCCCACTGTCTCCACCATTCCAGGACGGCTAACCCCACCGAGGCCCATGTGTGTCTCCTGCTGTCCTAAGCAATGGTGGGAGATAAAGTAAGAGCACGTTGAAGCTGTAAAGCAGATGTAGTGCTCAGGATGAGCCATCAGTAAGTCCCCCCAAGCCCAGGGCCCTCTGCAGCCCCTCAAGAGCTCTACTTCCCAGTTCCCCTGCAAGAACCAGCACAAAGTAACCCCCTCCTCCGAGGAACTGTCACCCTCATGGTCCACTCACTGACTTTTCTAGTTGTAAGGATTTCAGGTTGAGCACTTTATCTCTGACAGCTGAGTTTTCTGTACTAACATCCAGTTAATTGGCTAAATGAGCTCGTGTGAGTGTGCATGAGTGAGACACGCCTTCCACAGCGCAACACCCATCTGCGCTCTCTCCTGGCATGCCAGCATGTGGCCCTCAAAGGAGCCCACTGAGAATGACGCTGCAACAGTCAGAGTGGAAGCTAGGAACCTTCACAGAGCCAGTGCTGCCTGAGTTGAGCCTCAAAAGACAACTGGGGGACCGCCTGGGACAGCTCGGGTCAGCCCTCAGTGGGGCAGGCAGTGTGGCTCAGGGCTCAGCGTGGTGGGACAGGGTGGGTACCCTGGTGGGCAGGCACAGGGGGCCAAGGGCTGAAGCTCCCTGAGCGGACTCGGGGCACGGGAACCGCAGCACTGACCGCAGCACCCCCGACTTCTCAGCTCTCGTTGTCAGGCCGCTGACTCGGAAAGGCCCTCAGGACCCCTCACCTTCCATGTGCAGCGCCTGGCCTGGCCTGGCCCGGGCGCTGGGGCAGCTGCAGTCGGCAGCGGGCCGCTCAGGCTGGCTAGCGCGCCCTCCTCCACGGCGCTCTGCCTCCCTGCCGACCAGTGGACAGCCCCACACTATTTCAGTCCCTGCCTTCTTTGTGTTCTGTATTCATATTTTCTTGACACAAACCATACAAAGTTTCAACACTTGGAGACTGCAAAGTAAACCATTTGTACATACCAGGTCTGGTAACACTTTATATAATAGGCCAGTTAGTTAATGCTGCACTACAATAAAAATTCCCTTCCAAGTACACATTACGTCCTCATTAATGCCAAGTGAGTTCAGCATGATTAATGTTATGACAATAATAACCAGGAGATCACTCTGACCGCTGAGCTGCAGCACATAGTGGGGCACCAGACAGCCTGGCCTCTGCCGCCTGAGCGGATGGCGCTGCCTGCCTCTCCACCGGGCACACTCCAGATCCCCACAGCACAGCTCCGGGGGGTGGGGGGCAGCCGGCCCCACTCACATCAGAGTGAGAACAGCAGGGTGGGGAGGACAAGGAGCCCACTGAAGCGCGTCCTCTGCTCAGCACCCAGCGGGAAATGCAGCCACCACCCTCTTGTCCACGGCAGGACAGCCCAGCTCACAGGCTAAGAAAGGACACGGATGCACAGACACGCACGGGAGGTCAGGGCCCAGCAGAGGCTGTGCTAGCGGAGCAGGGACTGGGTCCCTGCATGTGAGAATGCACGTGGAGCCTTGCCATCGGACGGCAGATGGGCTCTGCCACGCCCAGTCTTGGCACCACTTCAGACCCTGCCGGTGGTGCTCCCCCTGGCTGAGCTTCTACCCACAGTCCTCAGGAGAAGGCGTCCAGTCCGAGGCTGGAGCTCCAGACAGACATGGAGCTGAGGAAGAGGGCGCTGCCACCCGGGTGGGAAAAGCAGCTCTGAGCTCCCACCTAGCGTGAGAAGTCACCCTCACTGACTAACAGGGACGCTGAGTGCCACAGAAGGAAGGCAGGAGTGGACGGAAGTGGTGCTGACTTTTCAGACAACCATAAATTCCACGAGAGTGACAAAGGGCCTGCTCTGTAATTTCATTCATTATTTAAACTAAAACCTAGCTAACGTCATTGCGTCTTTGTGCCAGATCAGCATGAGGGCCGCTGAACCACTGGGGAAGACGAGGCTTCAGGCCCAGCCACAGCCCAGTGCTCAGCCTCTGAGTGTAGGCTTCTGGGTACTCAGGAGGGAGCACGGACAGGACGGGGCAGGGACAGCAGCTCCCCCTCAAGCTCTAGCACTCAGCAGAGCCGGTGAAGGCCCCTCCTCGACCCTGAGGCACCAGGGTTGCCTGGGCCCAGACCGGCATGAGAGCAAAACCAGGCCCTGTCGGCATCCAGGGAAAACCCAGGCTGGGGCATCCGCAAGAGCCAATTTAACTGGCCAGCAGCCCGGTGTGCACAGGCCAGTGGAAGATCTGGGAAAAACAGATTAATTCTAAAGGTCTGATGTTCTCAGGCTAAGGAGAGTACACTATATTTCTGACCCAAACAGCTGGAGAAACAGACAGTGTGACACTCTGATGAAACTGTCCCTCACAGAGCATGCAAGCTATAAACCTGCATAGCAAGCATCTGAGCTCCATAAAGTGGGGGACAGTTTGATGATAACAGCTAGAGAATTCAATACTCACTTTTTTTCCCCAGTACCAGGGATCGAATTCAAGACTTTGTGCTTGCCAGGCAGGCATGGCACCACTGAGCTACATCTGCAGCTGATAACCTACGTTTAATAATGGAGAGGGCTGGGGATTTAGCTCAAATGGTACCATACCTACCTTGGAAGCACAAGGGCTTGAGTTCAATCCCTGGCACTACGAAAATAAAATAATGGAGAGAACGTCTAGAGAGGAGATCCATACAGAAATAAAGGATTTTGACAACACTCTAAGCAGCTATTATTAACAAACCCATGTGAACACTTTATCCAAAACGGACAGAGATAATACACATTCTTCTCAAGTGTACATGGGACATCCTCCAAGACAGACCACATTAAACCACAAAATGACTCTCAATAAGTGTGAAAATATGGAAATGATACAGAGTATCAGTACAAGTAAAACTGGAAAATGCACAAAAATGTAGAAATTAAACAGTATATTCTTAAGTAACCAATGGATCAATGAAGTCACAAGGAAAATTGTAAAATACTTAGAGATGAGTGAAAACAACCACACAAGATATCAAAGGTCACAGGGCACAGTGAAGATATAGCTGAGTCAAATATACAACAGTAAAAGAATATATTACAGGATCATAAGATTGCCAGTGGGCAGCCCAGCTACAGACCATCATCAAGAGAACCAGGGCAAATTGACCCCCAAACCAGAAAAAGGATGGAAATAATAAAGATTAGACTAGAAAGGAGACAAAATAAAAAATAGTAAAGAGAACTAATGAAAGCAGAAATGATCTCTGAACGGAGCAACGTCAGGCTTTCGACAGGCTGACCTCCTAAAACAGAATGCAAAGTCGGAGATGAAGGTGAGTACGAGGCCCCTGCCAGGGATGCGGCCGAAGGCCGAAGGCGCCATGAGCAGCTGTGTGCCACCAGGTCAGATGCCGAGGTGTGACAGAAGTTATAGAAGCACACAGTGGCCAGAGCTGACTCGAGAAAACACAGAGAGACAGAGCAGTCCTCTGCAAAAACACATCCAGCAGAGAAAACCGCAGTCCCAGTGCCAGACAGGCTCATTGGTGAAGTCTAACAAGCACTTCACGGAGGATCAGAGGCGATCAGAAGCAGTCCTCCCCACTCTTCCAACACAGAGAAGAACTGCTGCCTAATTCATTCTGTAAGGCTCGCAGTACCGTGATGTCCACACCAAACAGATGTCAGAGGAAAGGAACGTTGCAAGTCTAGACCCTGTAAGAACACAGATGCAGAAACACTGCTGTCACAAACACTAGGGAATTCAACACAAGAGCATATTAAAGGGATATGTACCATGAGTAACTGGGATTCATTTGAGGACTGCAAGAAATTAATAAACATAATACAGGGCCAGGGAGTTAGCTCAGTGGTTCCGGCGCCTGTCTTGCAAGCACAAGGACCTGGGTTCGATCCCCGGTAACCACATACCATACTGGGTGTGGAGACTCACCCCAGCAGCAATCAATACCACATACCACAGTGCTGGGCGTGGTGGCTCACGCCTGTAATCCCAGCACTCGGGAGGCAGAGGCAGGAGGATTGCTGTGATGTGAGTTGGAGGCTGAGCTCAGGGCCAGCCTGAACTCCAAATCAAGACCTTGTCTCAAAAAAATAAATAAATAAATAAATAATAAAAATAAATAAACATAATACATTACATAAAGAGAACAGAGAATAAGACCACAGTCACCTCGGTTGATGCACAAAATGCACTTGACAACGATCCAGTATAGTTGAGCGATGAAAACACCCAGAAACCGAGGAGCAAGGACTGCTTCAGCGTAACAAACTGCATGTACCAGCACCCGCCGCTCACTTCATCTTCAGCGCAGAAGACCAGGAGTCAGGGCTGGGCGTCCAGCTCGTGGTTCCGGCATCTGCCTTGCAACAACAAGGGCCTGGTGACCACAGACGGCAGCGCCGGGTCAGTGAGGACAAGACAGTACTGTTTCCACCACTGCTAATCAATACCATACTAGAGGTTCTATCCATAGGTAATTGACTAGAAAAACATAAGTGGAAGGCATCCCAATTAGGGTGAAAGAAGTACAACCATCTTCATTCACAGGTGACATAATCTTATATTCCAAAATTTTCTCAAGAAGCTATCAGAGCTAATAAAGTCAACACAGTAGAAAGGTCAACTCATAAAAATCAGTTGCACTATTATATACCAGCAATGAATGGTCTGAAAAAGAACTTAAGAAAACAATTCCATTTCCAGTAATATCCAAAAGAATAAAATATTTAGGAATAAATTTAATTTAAAAAAATATTTTTACATAGAAAATTACAAAGCATTGTTGGAGAAATTAAAGGAGATCTAATGAAATTTTTAAAATCTTCTCTTCGTTTATTACAAGGATTAATACTGTTATCAAAGCAATCCACAGATTTAATTCAATCCCAGTGAAAATTTAAGTCTTTTAGTAACAGAATAGTTGATTCTCAATTTCATATGGAAATTCAAGGGTCTTCAAATAGCCAAAACCATTTTGAAACAGAAGAATAAAGTTGAAAGACTCACATTTCTCTATTTCAAAATTTCTATAAAAATATAGTAAATCAAGACAGCATGGTACCAGCAAATAGATAGATGCAGAGGTTGATGAAATAAAATTATGAGTCCAAAAATGAATCCATATATCTATTGTTAATTTATTTTTTAACAAATTTAAGACCATGTGATGGAGAAAGAATAGTCACTAGAACAAATAATTTTACCATAATTTGGTTCACACAGACCATACTTCACACTATATACTCACTGAGGATGAATCAATAACTAAATATAAACACAGCCCACAAAACATCTGAAAGAAAATATAAGAGTTGGACCACAGACGTAGCTCAATAGCACCACACCTGCCTGGCAAGCATGAAGTCCTGAGTTTAATCCATGGTACTGGGGGAAAAAATGAAGAAAAAGAAAGTGTGGAGGTAAATCTTCATGGCCTTGGATTCAGCAACAGATTCTTATATCTGAGCAACAATAGAAAAATCAGACTTCATCAAAGTGAAAAATTTATACATTAACAGACCTTTATCAAGAAAGTAAAAATACAATCTATAGAACGAGAAAAAAATACTAAAAAGTCACTTATCCGGCAAGGGCCAAAAAGACAATAACACAAATAAAAAATGGAAAAGACTTGAATAGACATTTCTTCAAAAAGGACGTCCAAAAGGCCAAAAGACAGAAAAAATATCCACCACCACTGGCCATTAGAGAAGAACAAACAAAGACGATGATGAAGAGCTACTTCCTAGCCACTGGGACAAGTATAATATAACAAGTGGGGAAAAACACTTTAGTGAGTATGTACACAAATTAGAATTCTCATGCACTGCTAATGAGAACACAAACTTGTTTTTGCTGCTATAGAAACTGGCAGTTCATTCCAAAGTTAAATAGAATTACTATATGATTCTTCATTTCTACTCCTAAGTATATACCCAAAGAATAGGAAATGAAATCGCAAACAGCTGTATGTAGGTGCATGTTCATAGCAGCACGATTCATGTTGCCAAAGGCTAGAAATCGCCTCAGTGCTATTCAGTGGACCAGTACATAACAGGCTGTGGTCTGTATGTACAGTGATCCTTTATTTGAACGGACCTGCACTGCGGCATGGGGAGTCAGCACACGGAGGCTCCACCTACAATAAAGCCCAGAAGCCTGGGGAGTGCTGCTTCTGTAACTTGCAGGCCTACTTCTGAAAGACTGAGGCTGAAGCCAGCAACCCTCCTGGAAGGTTTGCTGTGAAAGCTGGGTGTGCAGCAGAGGGCCAGGTCCCTCCTGCCCTGGTCTTAGCCACTCTGTGGGCCTTCTCTCTACCTTAAAAGGCAACAGTAATGGCTAAAGTAGCTGGAGAGGGTTCAGGGAAAGAACAGTGTTGACTGGCTGTGCTCATGCTGCAAAGGAGAATGGCAGCTTCACAGGCAGAGGGGACCCCACAAGACAGCCAAGAAGGACCCTGAAGCAAAATGCCCCCTCCCCTGGGGCGCACGGGGAGCAAAGGGAAGAGGGCAGAGGTGTGCCACTCAGCCAAGACCTCCCTCCAGCCAGCGCGGGAGAAACGAGAGTGGGCGCCTGTCATCTGCTTCACTTGAGGCTCCAGGCTTAGGACTTCGGTGCAGGAAGTTCAGGGCGGACACAATTCAACCCAGGACAACAGGTAAGGAGTCTTAGTTTACAGTGATGGAAATATTTTGAATCTAGAGAGAAGTGGCAGTAGCACAACACTATGAATGTAAAACAGACTTATTCACTTCAAAATGGCTGGCTTTATAGTGTATGAACTTCCTCTCAGGAGATCCTTTGAAAATAGAGAGTGGTATTAGAAATGGAGCTTGAATGGCGGGTCGGGGAGTGCTGCAAAGATGGGGCACGGGGGGAAGAAGATGCAACACAGGCTGACAGTGCAGAGAGGATGGTGCAAGAAGAATGTGGGACAACCGGATGTGGACCACAAGACATGACTTCCAAATCAGTCCCATCATCCGAGCAATTTATGTGATGTCCTGTCCAGCTAAGAAGACAGTGCCTGGCCCAGGACACAGAGCCCACGTCTGGCCACTGTCCCAGTCTTCAGAGAAAATGACTGGAACTGCAGTGGTAGCTGTTCAAGTCTGTCCTCAGCAAAGCAGAACGTGATAAAGCTTCAGAGGAAAATGCCATCCCTGTACTGTAAGAACTGCACAGTGAGGATCTTACCACACTGGGGGTGGAGGATAACAGGTCTCAAATCACCACAATTACAGCTGAAGTTTACAAGTTTAAGTAGCCCATCCCAGTGCTATGCAGAATAGCCAGTCTGTGGAGGGCTTGTTACTACTGGATTGTAACAAAATAAGAATCTTCTGCCAGAAATTAAATCAAATGCTACTCCCTTCATCAAGAAAGTCTCATGATGATCTAATAAAAATGTTTGTTCTACTGCGGGTGATACTGATTTCCACTCTGGCATGATCTTATCTCACTGCAGACAAGTAATAGTTGTTTAGCAGACTGGGTGGTACTAAACTAAATCATCCCTGAAAATGTCTTCAAGGGCCCACAGAGTTCCACATTAATAGTGTTGTCTGTATATGCACAGTTCTTTTAGAAAGATTTATTGAAGACCCTGGCCAAAAGTCTGGATTTCCTGCAAGACAGTGCTGTGCAAGGCAAAGGAGAGATACGGAAACACGACTGAGACCAAGTGCAGACCTGGGACGGGCCACGCTGAGCATGTGCAGAGCAGCGGCAGCCAGGACCATCGATATTTATTGATCACACAGGCATGGGTAAGAACAGGACAGGGGAGCAGTGTGTCGTCAGTGACCTCGGCTGACACAGGCAGGGCTTGTACAGCGGATAGAGCATTCCTGCAGAAGGAGCAGAGCAGGCCGAGGTACTCATGGTTAGCTAGCAAGGTACTATGGCAACTAAGGGAGGAACGGAAAATAGCCAGAGCCACTCAATCTCCTCACGTGGAGGCCCTGCAGCTTCACAGACCAGGGCCCAGATCTCAGCAACAGCCATTGGCAGGGAAGCTATTAGGTCACGAGGCTGCACACAGCTCGAGCTCAGCCTGCTCCCGTAGGTTTCAGTCAAGCCTGCTCCACATTACAGCCTACTCTAAGCTTGCGAGGGTGGTCTTCAATGAAGGTTAATCTAAACTAAAGAATATCAAAATATGAATGGCCACACAATGTCCTAGGGCAGCTGAGAGCTCCTTCCTTTTCACGCATCAACAACAGAACAGGAGTGCTCACCTCCAACCTCAGTTACTTGGGAGGCTGAGGAAGAAGGATGAGCTCAAGTCCAGCCTAACCAACTCAGAAAGACCCTGTGCCAAAAAAAACAAACAAAAACAGTACAATTAGGGGCCGGGGATATAGCTCAGTGGTTCTGGCGCCTGTCTTGCAAGCGCAAGCACCCCGGTTTGATCCCCGGTAACCACATACCATACTGGGTGTGGAGACTCATGCACAGCAGCAACCAGTACCTCATACCACAGTGCCGGGCGTGGTGGCTCACGCCTGTAATCCCAGCACTCGGGAGGCAGAGGCAGAAGGATTGCTGTGACGTGAGTTGGAGGCTGAGCTCAGGGCCAGCCTGAACCACAAAAGCGAGACCCTGTCTCAAAAAAAAAACCTTAAAAAAAAAAGTACAATTAGTAAATTCTGACATATGCATAAATGAATGAATAAACTACTATCTATATAGCATAAATCTCTCAAACCCAATACCAAATACAAGAAGACAGGCACAAAAAAAGCACACACCTCATTCTCTATATATGAAGTCCTCTCTATGTAAAGATTCTGTATATATGCTGTTCAAAGTTGGCCAAACAGATGGGTGGCAGTAATCAGGACATCAGTTTTACCTGAAGGAAGGTATAACTCATAAGAGTGAAAGGGGCCCTCTGAAGGACTCCTCCTCATGAGAATGCCAGTTTCACAAGAGTACATGTTCCCTTTGTAAAAATTCATCTTGCCACATGTTTTTCTATGCAATCTATACTCCATTTAAAAAAAATCCTGTCTTTAAAATGCCCACCAGTTTCCTAGAAGTAACCAGAAGTTGTATAGAGAATACTCACTGATCTAAAGGCCCCTCCCACTTTGTCCCTGCATTAAGCTCCAAACTCCAACCTGGTGATGTGAATAGGTCTGTTAGTTGTGGTGAATTCCACAGGCAGTGGTGATGCTGTGTCTTAAACTGTGATTAATGTCTAAAGCCAGTATGCACCATAAATGCATATAAAAATGAGAATCACTTCTCAATGGGAGACCAGTGAACTTACTCATATGCACACAGGTCTGCATTTCCCAGGCACAATGGGACTTTCAATGTCTGAACCCTCCAACAGTCCGGAAACCCATAAGCACAAGCACTGGCTAGCCTGGCTCTCCGCTTCATGACATTTCTCAGGACAGCTCACAGTTCTACCATCATCTTCACACCATCGTTAACACCTCTTTACTTTCACAGGACTTTCATCTCTCACTCGATGAGAGAAGTTTTTTCTCCCAGTTGGAACATTCCCTGCAAAAGCCACCAAATTCGCTCTCCAGTCCCCTGAGGGATGTGGACTCTTCCACATCACACAGCCAAGGAGTGTTAAATTCAATCGTCTACACAATCCACAAGTTCTATTTTTAGCTAATCAGAGCCGATGGGTGCAGGACGCACGTTGTACACCACAAAATTCCGAGATGGGCACTCACTTGGAATATGGTATGAGTGGCATGTGTGCCTCCTGCACACTCTGTCTCTCTCTCTCACACACACACACACACACACACACACACACACACACGCACACTTGTGCCCTCTTCCTTACAAGTTCCAGTGTGATGAGAAGCCGAGAGCAGCAGTGTGCCTGAAGACGCGGTGGCAGGCCAGAGCAGTGACCTGAGTGTCCGCGCTCTACTCTAGTGTGGAATGCGTCTTTCACACTCCTCTCTTGGCGATGGCCACATGCCCCGGCCTCCAACCAAACCCATGTGGCCCGAGGCTCTGCTCGGCACACCAGGTTCCTTCTGTGGCCACAGCCTGGAGTCAGATCGGGATGGGACGAGGCACCATCTGGCCTCTTTGGCTTTGCCACTCCCTGTCGTCGTTGGCCTCCGCCCCTCTGATGCACAAAGGACCTCACCCTCTGCAGCGCCTTGAGCTGCCCCACGTTCTGGCTCCACCAGCCTAGTCCGCTCCTTCTGTGACTGGGGCTGAGGTACTATCTGACCGACACCCCGGTCCGTCTGCTGCTTCTCTGGGCTGAGACCAGGCCCTGCTATCTCACGTCCCCAGCCCTTGCGTGGCACCTCTGCTGTCCCTGCTGTCTGATAAGACTCCATTCCCGCCCAGCCCTGCACAGAGCTTATAGCTCTGCGGGGTGGCACACTCGGCACAGTCACAGGAGTCACTCTGCCTGAAGAGCGTCTCCTGCTGCCCAGTGTCCTGCCCATGCGAGGGACACGGTACTCAGGTTTGGAGGCCATGTGGGCACACAGTTTGGCCAGTGTTCCTGTGCAGTCATGCCGTGTACACGGCTACACGGGGACCGGATCCCACAGCTGCATGTCAGCCAGTCTCTCCATGATGCACACAGCGGTGAGTGTGTGCGCAGTCCCTGTGACGTTGCCAGAAGCCACTGTCACCTCTGTGATGTGTTGGCTGAAGTGCTGCTGGCTGCACCTACAGCATCACTGACTGTCCAGCCTGAGCGGCATTCCCATTCCAGACCCCACCAAAAGAGCATGAGCCATGGACTGCCTCAGACCAAGCAGTGGCAGGGCTGGATCCGCATGGAAATCCTCTTGTGATTGAAACTCACAGTATGGAGCTGGGCTCACAGGCCCTGGGAGTGTCGCCAGCATTAGACAGCCTCTACAGCGGGCCAGCGCATCTGTCCCCAGACTCCTCTTCCCTCCTGGCCCAGAAGGAGGCTGCTGGGGCCTTGGAAGCCCCACTCCATAGTTAAGCTAGACCATGAGCAGGAAAAGGGGCCTCTGGAAAGCGGCCCTGCTGGGAACCCAGGCTGTCTCCAGCTGAAGCTGAACAGACTGGCTGTGATGTCCTCAGGGAAGAATTCCAGGGCCTGCGCCTCCCACAAGCTGCTGCCCACATGTGGATGGGACCTGGTGTCCTGACAGGCGTGAAGAGATCTGGTTCAGCCCCCACTACCTGGTTTGGAATTCAAGGACAGCTCCACTGTTTTCCTAACCTAACTGCCAGAGATGAGGAGACAACACATGGCGCAGGCCTTCACAGAAGAACTGGGAGCAGTTAGAAGACTCTGCCTTGGGGCTGGGGATTTAGCTCAATGGTTCTAGTGTCTGCCTGGCAAGTGCAAGGTCCCGAGTTTGATCCCCAGTAACCACACATCACAAAGCTGAGCATGGTGACTCGTGCCTATAATTCCAGCACTTGAGGAGGCAGAGGCAGAAGGATTGCCGTGAGTTCAAGGCTAGTCTGGGCTAGTGAGTTCAGGGCCAGCCTTAACTACAAAGCGAGACTCTGTCTCAAAAAACCCCTCCCCGACCAAAAGTACCCAGGAAGGGTTACCCCAGAATTCACGAAAGCTGAACCACACCACGTGCAAAAGATCTGGGCCGTGGCCCTCCCTCTGAAGACCTCCATTGCTTCAGATGAGACAGGAAGGGAAGGTCCAGGTTGGTGCTTCTTAATCCGAACATGCATCAGAGTCGCTCAGGAAACTCATCCAATGCCGGCCCCGTCAGCTCTCAATCAGCAGACCCACACGAGACGAGCTGAGAAAGCCCCAGCTGGTCCTCAGGTGCCTCACAGCCAGGGGGTCCAGGGGCAGAACTTAGCTCTGCTCCAGGTTCGGTGTGGCCTTCGCTGGATGTCACCTGAGCTCAGCCTCGAGAGGGAGCACACCTGACACAAACAGCTCCACTGGGCATGGTGAACACAGGTCACCCAGGGGCCACAGCCACCTCTGCTGGGGCCAGCACTGCCAGGCCGGAAACGCGCCCTGCACCTGCCTCTCCTTCGTACCCTCAGGTCCTGCTCCCGTGTCTGCTCCACCCCCCTGGGCTCCGGGGGTCCCTGCCGGGTAACTGTGCAGAGGAGCTGCATCTCTTCCACGGGAACAGCACACTTTTCACCCGGCCATCCAGACGGGCGCCCGGTGCTCCTGGCCCATCCTCCCTGCCCATCTACACGCTGCAACCCACGGCCTCCCCTTCGGTCTTCACCATGTTCGTGGGCCAGCTCCGCCTTTGCATGGAATGATACAGAGGCCCACAGGCAGGTCCCCACCTGATCTCACTCCACCTGTCCTCTGGAATGAACGAAGGGGTCCCCTGTTCTGGTAGATGGAGACTGCAGGGAGGGGTGGCGGTTATAAGGCAATCTGCTACTTTCATTGAAATCTCTTGTTGGGTCTTTGGCCCAAAGTGGATCACATTGTATCAAGCCTCCAGGATAATTCTCCTTTACCAAAAGTCTGTGCTCACCATATCTCTTCTAACCAGATGAACTCCTGGGCGAGCATCACATCTGTCCCCCACAGTACTGCATAGCATCTAGCATGAAGAAGGAAGCCCCACACCTGACGAACTGAGCGATGAGTACTGCCCAGCGTCACCTTAGCAGCATGAGTGCAGTGCCATGAAGAGCTCTCCCTCGTGGGCTGGGAACCGAGAAAGCCCTTGGCTCTCAAGGAGACATCAGCCCTTCCTTCAGAGGGAACCACCCTGGAGGGCAGCTTTGCCAAGGCAGTGGGGCCACACTGAGGCGCTCCAGCCTGCAGAAGGGGACCCAGGACCAACGCCAGCACGTGACTCACTTAGGCACTGCTGCGCCCTCACTGCCTACGAAATCCCAGAGCCTGTCCCCACCCAGGGGGCTGAAGTCAAGTCCCATGAGCCACAAGCTGTCTGCACATGGCCAGTCTGGGGCTCCCCTATGGATAGGAGCTGGGTGAGACAGAGAAGGAGATGTTCATAGCTCAGATTCTGGAGACAACTCGGAGGGCTCCCAGGCTAATCTACTTAAGGCAAAAATCCACAATGTCTTCTTGGAATCCTGCCGGCTCCCAATGCGGCATTCCCACCTGCTCTTTGGAATGCTTGATTTCCCTGTGTGCTGTAGGTCCAGGTGAGAAACTATAAAGGCAGATCAGAGGACAACCAGACATGCTAAAATGCAAAGCACACACTTGCAAAGAGGGGAGATGAGGTATCACAGAATCCCGTTCCTCAGGTTGACTCACGCAGCCAAGGACTGACAGACTAAAGAGGAACTAAAGCCTGCCTCGGCTGCGCGGCATCTTCCCCAGAGAGCAGGCAGTCTCTTGGCCCACAGCATGGACACCACCTTCGCTTCCCACACTGCAGTTCCACCTTCCCGGACCATAGTTTGAATAGCGGGGGTCCCAGTTCAGACCTGTGCGGGGATCCAGACATGTCCGGGACAGAATTCCCAGAAACCTAAATTCACAGAGAATTACATTCCCCTCAGGGACAGAACTCTTCCTACGGCGAGACTCAACAATGGAGACCTGGGTGTAAGGTTTCTGCACCTCACAAAAGAGGGATTCTGAATGTCCCTTGCTCTGACCCTCAAATCTGTGTCTGTCTAGTCTATAGATTCACATCCATCATCTTTAAATTGTTTAAGACAGGCTGGAACTGGAAGGGCACAGGGCAGCATTGAGTTTCAGGCTGTAAGTCCTTGCATATCATGGCTGTAACCAGAAAGACCACAACTTCTGACAGGAGGAGCCGGCAGTGAGGGGCCAGCTGGAGGCTCTGTGAGCCACAAAGAGGACATAAGCATCAGACAAAGCATGCTCAGGGCCACACTAGAGCTCTGCAGCTCACGGGGAGCTCCAGAAGAGAAGCAGGAGGTTTAGGAGAGGCACATCATAGCTGCAGACATGCCTAGGAACATTCACCTGACCCCAGGAGGATCCAGGAGTGGACACTGCACGGAGTCAGGACTCCATAAACAGATGGGGAGACCAGACATGGTAGCACACACCTGCAACCCCACCTGTATGAGCTACATGCAAGGCTGAGGCAGAGGATCACTATGAGTTCAAGGCCAGCCTGGGCTGAGTTCAAGGCCCAAACACATAGTAAGACCCTATCTCAAACAAGAAAAAAGAAATTAGGAGGAGAAGGGAAGTAAAATTTTGACTGTGGCTACTATAATTAATTTATCTGCATGCACAAGTTGGAAATGGATGGGCTCTTAAGTCATAAGAGAATGCAGCAGCAATCTTTCTGAAAGCCAAGGTCAGCCTCCTGAGCCTGACTTTCCTGCTCTGAAATGGGAATGTGCCTACAAATGAGTCAGGGCTGAGCTGCCCATCCCCCAGCCACAGGGAGGGGCCTTCAGTTTCTAACACGGGAGCGCTTTGGTGACTGGGATGCAGGCACAGAGGGGTTGGGATATGAGGATCTGGGTGCTATCCAGACCCAGAAGGGTCTCCAGGGTCAGGCCGTCCCTGTTGAGCACAGCTACAGAGCAGAGTCTACAGAGGAGCCTGGACCAGGCTGCCACAGGAGGGTACACGCTGTCCTGGCACAGAGGAAAGCCAGAGAGGCCCTGCCCTGACCTGCCTGGTGGGTCTTTACAAAGGTCAGCTGGCCACAGGGCAGCAGTCCTGGCTGGGGCTGTAAAGTGGAACCAAAGAGAGTAGTAAGTGGCAGAGAAGTTCAGGGGTCAGCTGTAGAGGCCATAATAAAGAAAAGATAAGTCTAGAAAATATTCAGAGAACCAAGAGAACAGATGCAAAGGCATGGGGTGCGCAAGGTGGAAGGCCGCCATGATGTCTCAGCTTCCAGCGGGAGGAAGGTGCTACCTGGAGTCCCACTTACCAAGGCTGAGACAGGCGTAGCAGGTGGAGGGGGTAATACCGCCTCTGCCTGGACTGTGCTGCATCTGTGCCAGTGAGGCTGAGAGTGGGTACACCTGGCAAGCACGCTGTATTAGCTACAAGTGCGGGGAGCAGATAAGATTTAGGGGTTGCCCGCAGGTGGCCTGGCAACTGCTCAGTTCTCCATCCCCCAGGTCCCACCTTAGCCCCTGGAGGTAAGAAGACAACATGCTTTTGGTTTCACCACGCTATCCCCCAAGGCCCCGGGGCTCTGTGTCACCTTGAAAATAAAGACTGAAATCCTCAGCCTGAGGGGCAAGGCCCCTGATGTCCAGCCCTGAGTTTCCTTCGCTCCCTGGTGCACAGGGGAGTCTCTGCACCGGCCTGCCAGCCTCCCTCCTGCTCCTGCAGATCATCACCTTCTTGAGCTCACAGCTTTTCCCAGCAACGCTGGCCAGGGCTCATCTGCATACACACAGAGCAGGGGCAGCGAAGCTCAGCAGGGTGCACTTTGGTGAAGGACAAAAGACAGACGGGCAGCCCTGATCTGATGCAGGACTCACATCTGGAGCAACAAAGAACTCAGAAGAATCAGACCGCAAGAAACAAATGACCCAATCAAAAAAATAGGCAACTGAGATAAATAGGTGCTTCTCGGAAAAGAAGTACAAGAGGCTAATAAATTCATGAAAAAGTTTCAACCCCACTGGCCAGTAGAGAAATGCAAATAAAAACAATGCTGAGATCTCACCTAATTCCAGTAAAACCTCAGTCATCGAGGTCACAAAAGCAAGGTCATGTGCGCGAGGTGTTCTTCTACATTACTGCTGAGAAGGTGAACTGGAAAAACCCCTGTGGAATTTGGTACGGAGACACCTCAGAAAACCAAAAACTGAAATTCCACTGACCCAACTCTGACTTTCCTGGGTGTCTTTCCAAAAGTGTTGACACCATGCCACAGTGGTACGGGCACACCCATGTGACTCACGGGGAGATTCAGAATCCCTGAAATATGGAGACAGGCTAAAGCTGTCTGCTAACAGGTGAATGCATAAAGAAAAGGTGGTATATGTATACACAGTAGAGTAGTATTCATCCATAAAGAAAGACAAAGTCAAGTCACTTGCAGGAAAACAGATAGATCTTGGGACTGTACTATTAAGTGAGTGAAATGAGACAGAAGGTTAAATATCATTATGGTCGTATGAGATACCCAAAATATAAACAAATTAAAAAGTAAAATGAAGACAGATGGTAGAAACAGGGAGGTAGACCTTTTGGAGATGGGGAGAGACGGGAAGGGAGAGAACGGGAGAGGAAGAGAGGAAAAGGGGACAGAACATGACCCACATGTTGTGTACACATGTGTGTGCTAATCCCAAAACAACAGTATTTGTTATGTACCACAGCATAACAATAAAATATCTTAAGTAAATACTTAAAAATAAATGTCAGAAATAAAAAGTGAGGGTTGCAGGGCGGGGGGAAAAGGGAAAAATGAGAATCAAGTCATGTCATATTCTGGTACAAACTAAATGCTGAATGCTATGATGATGTGTATTCATAATGTACCAATAACGATTTAAATTTTTTATAAAGTGATTGTTCTGACCCTTCTTATAAAGAGGACTCTCCTAAAAAGACTGAGCAGCAAGCCCTGGGCCTCCCCCACAGTACCAGGGAGGACTGGCCATGCAAGACGACTCCAGTCACTGAAAAGAGGGGGCAGAATAACGCTAGATATTCTAGGCAGTGGCAGGTCAGAAAAAGCCACATTTTCCGGTTGTTCTCAGTCTCTCTTTGCCCCTCACCTGTCTGAACAGAGCCAACTCCAAAGTCAGCTTTTAGTAAATTGCACTTGGGAGAAACGCTAGGAAACTGTAAGATGCCATCTTGGGGAAACCACAAAGAAGGGCGGGCAGGGTATGCGGAGGACTCACTCTACCCTTATTTGAAGCTGACTCTGGCTGTATTTTAAAAGTTTTCCCAGAGGGCCCTTCAGACGCCAGAGGCAGATAGGAGAGAAGTCTGGTGGCCCCAGTGCCAGTCAGTCCTGCAGATGCACAAGACCCGTGCACAAGGCTTGAGTCTCCTGAGCCCTCCACACCGCGGCTGCCAGTCTGTGTGATGGAATGCTCGTTCCCTTGGCCCTCGCACAGGGCAGCCATGAAGTCAGGTAAGCAGAAGCTCCCAGGAGAAACTCTGTGTCTCCCTCAGTCCTTAAGGACACAACAGAGGCGACCATCTAATCCAGGGCTATGGTTCCTCCAAAGCCATAAAGAAAGACGGACGGAAATGACTTTTTCCCTGAAAGCCGCTGCACTGAGCAAATCTATTTTCACTTACTGTCAGAGTCAAAAGTCCTAAGACTTCAACATCCCAGCTAGGAGTGTCAAAACTGCAGCAATCTTAACGCACCAAGGACTTCGGCTTTCATTGTCCTGGACTTAATCCCACTTGGGGACAGGGTGTCCTCACACCGGAGACCCAGAATTTGGGCTCCTGCATGCTGGAACACTTGAAGTGACCCCGGGCTCCAAGGAGTCCCAAACCCACTCCCCACTTCCAGTCCCACGCAGGAACGGACCACGGCCTCCCACCCCGAGGTGCCACCCTGAGTGACACAAAACCATCAGAGTCCTGGAGACCACAATGAGCCCTGAACGTGAGGCTGATTAAAGAGGGCTATGTGAATTGCTGAATTAAGCCATCCAAAATTGGATAAAGTGATTGTGAAATCTGTTTTGAGTCAACCTATCTATGTCTCACTGCAGGAAAATGTCTCAATAAGAGTGCAGAGAGGAAAAGACTCCAGCAACTCATTGTTGGCTGACCTTCCTGGGCTCCTAATGCTCAGTTCCCCAAAAGGCATCTTAGCCATGTAATTTCCAATATGGGAACAATTTGAGTTGCAATTAGGCAAGTCTCAGAAGGTTCTGCCACTGATTTGTTCGTCCTCTCAGTATTATTCTACAGGACACACTAAACGCTGAGCCAGGTTCACGCAGAGGACAATTAGGAGCGTGCATGTCGGGTTTCAGCAGCGCTGTAATGGGCTCCTTCCTCTCCCTGATGGGCACTGCGCCCTCGGGGCACCTACGGGTGCTCAAATGGGCCAGCGGCAGCTAGAAACTTGGAGCCCTGAGCTTTGCTATGTCAAGTCCAGAGACCGTCAGGAGGTCGGGTGAGCCCTGGTAGCGCTGGGGTGCTGGGCGACGGGAAGCTGATGCACAGCTCAAGGCAGCGCTGGTTAAAGCCCATCCCTCACAGAGCACCTGCCCCACGCCAGGCCCAGGGCGTGCTCGAGGGCGGAAGGCGCGTACCTGGACATCGAGGTCCTGGCAGGGGTGAGGTCTGCAGGCACAGTGAAGACATGGAAAGCAAAGAAAGGCAGAGCCTGGTTCTGCCGGCGCTGTGAGAACAGTCCCGAGAGAAGGCCGAGCCGTGAGCTACGAGCAAGTGGACCAGGTGGAGGGCACGGGCAGTCAGGACAGGGCTGTGTCAGGTTTCCTCGGCCTTCACTTTGCCACACAGCTTCCTGAGCAGGACCCAGGCCCAGTGAGTGGGTGCACACAAGCCACTGGCTCCGGGCAGAGCCTAACCATTTATGGGGCACCAGGGCGTCCTGGGGATGGGTGAAGGGCTGGACTGGAAGGACAGATGAGGAAGATGGGCACCAGTCACAGGGCGAGGGCAGCGGCTCTGACTGCACCATGCACCACCCGAACCCAGAACCAGTGCGGTCCATGAGTCCGTGAGTGAAAGCCGGCTCGGCAAGGGGAGCCCCAGAAGACCCACACCGCTCCCCAGGTCTCACTGGTCCTCGGATCTCAGGACCCACTTCGCAGCTATGCAGCGTGTCCTCTCCTGACACAGGGCATGGGCAGGCGCTGGGCGTGAGCCACCTCCTTGACCAGGAAGAGCCAGGAGGACGGAGACCAGTGAAGACACAGCCCAGTTCTGGACAGTGGCAACAGCCCCTGTGCTACCTCTCACCTTCTGACTCACTGAGAAAATAAGCCTTGGCTTCTTCAACCAGCTGTCGTGTTCAGTCCCACTCCGTTCACTGGTATTACCTGCAGCCAAACTCGACCCCGATGACCCGCCCCCTCAGCCCACGCACTGAGACCCCGGGTCCTCCTCCCCCAGACGCCTGCCTTCCTGTTTGCTGTCAAACGCCAGAGCTCCCTACCCACCTCTCCTGCCCGCCACCTCCTCTCCCTCCTGTCGCTTCCTCTCCCCCTCTCACTGCCCACATCTGCCCCAAGAACCGAGGGTCACCTTCCCTGGGCCAAAGTCAGTCTCCAGTCCTGAGGGCACTGACTGGCGTCCCAAGCTCTGCTTACCCAGAGTCCCCTGAGGGTGGCCCTCACACCCCTACCCTCAGGGGCCCTGTCTGGTAACTAGGACTGAAACTACTGTGGGCCATAGAGGGGCATGAACACGCCCTTTGGAAGTAAGGGCTTATTTCTATTAAGTGCATTTTGTTTCTGGCTGAGTGAATAGTCTGGTGCTTCTTCAGGATACTCCCCACTCATAAAACATTCTGCCAAGCTGTCTGTGGCTCTGCTTGGGGGCACAGCTCCCCAAGGCATCAGCTAGTTGTCTGCTGTCTCCTGAGCCAGGGCCAGCACTCTGCGCAGCTCCAACCAGACAGTGGTCAGACCTGCATCTTCCTAACCAAATGTGGCTCTCAGGGCTGGCTGTTCTCAGGACAGGGGCTGGGGCATGGCACAGGCCTCACCACCTGGCACGGCTGCCCCTCGGGTGGCCACAGTATAGGTCTCATATGGGAGATTCATAACCTGGATAGGGCACAGCATGCAACTCCAGACACTCGGACAACATGGGTCATTACCAAGGCCCACGTTCTTCACGGCAGTGCCAGTGAGTCTAAGGATGCTCACATAGATGTGGAGAGTACAGGGGGCACCCAGTTCTCTCAGGAACTCTTTGAGGCTGAGCAGAAGTCCAGTCTGTAACTGGTACACAGAGTGCTGGTGACCAGAGTTGGATTATTCTGTCCCCAAGGGGACCTGCTAGGGCCAGGTTTGTACCTAAATGACCAGGCACAGCAAAAGCCTGGAAGTTAGGACCACCCATGCCAGGGGCGGGGCCACAGGGCAGGCAGCACTTTCTGAAGGGCAGGTATGAGCAGGGGCAGCCCTGGAGCACGTGGTCTTGGCAGGGAAGAGAGAGCTGGGCTGGGAGGGAGTCCCAAGTGGCATCAGAAGGCAGCCTCAGTCTGGAAGATGCAAACAAGGCATCAGCCCAGAGAGGGAAAGTACAGCTGCCCCCGGAGATGGTGGCCTGGCAGAGCACAAGTACAGAAGAGGAAGCCGGAGGCAGAGCTGGTTGGGGGAGGCCCTGCTGGGATCTGAACTAAGATGTCGACAACAGAAAGAGGTAAGAGAGATGTCTGCGGTGACAGGGTCCATGAACTAGAGCCACTCCCTGGAGAGGGGGCTGAAAAAAGAAAATAAAGAGATCGTGGGGAGTGAAGAAGTAAATTCAAACCAAAGGTAAACATCCCATTGGTGAGAACATGGTGTGAGCACAGAGAAACGGCCCCGCCCGGGCTCCCACAGCTCAGGGCAGCACTCACGCACGTGCGTTCCTCTCTGGGCCGTGGCCTGTCCCCTCGAGGTCACCTAGCCCGATGGCTGGCACAGGCTTGTCGGGAGTTGGCTCGGGAGCGCTTGGCCATTCTTTTGGTGAGCCGCACGGAGGGGATGGAAGCACGCGTACTTCCTGCGGCCCATGGCGCACAGCCCCACTGCCACAGACAAAGGAAACCCCACCACAGCCCACGGACTCAACTGCTCCTTGCTTTGAGCTAGGTACCTGACTGCTGCCAGGCTGAGAGCCTCTGTGTTCCGCAGTGACTCCCTTTAGACCAAGAGGTCCAGGCAGTCACGGCTCGCAGGCCCCAGGAGACCAGGGACAGCGGCGAGTGCTACTGTAGATCCCTGCTCAAGGTCCCTTCTGAACCAAATCAGCCACGGGCAGGCAACCAACCAACCCGCCCCTGAGTGACCCTTGTCTCAGCATCAAAGTCACATGTCGCAGGAAGGAGCTGATGAGCTTGCCTGTGGCAGGACGGTCCAGCACACACCCGGAGGAGGACCTGCCCGGTGAGCCTGTCTGCTAGCACACACGCAGGTACCCCAGGCTTCACCAGGGGCCCTCTGGCCTTGGCCCCTGTGGCGTTCTGCTCACCTGAGACCCCACAGAGGCCGGGCACAATGTGTGCTACGCAGGGACTGCCAGCTGCCTGGCAAAGTCGGTCCCTCAGCTGCTCTGCTCTTTGCTCTTCACCAGGAAAGGCTGAGTAGGTTCATGTGGGCACCTAATTCCAACAGAGTGCCAGCAACCAAGAATGCAGCCTGCAGTCCAAGAGTCTGTTCCTGATTCCACGACAGCCACTCAAAACCAGCTTGGTGAACCATTTCTAATTGTGAGGTTCATATATGAGAGTTTTCTCGAGAGACATTTTACATCAGTTTTCTAAGAAACTAAAAAGTAGAGTGTTTCCAAGAGCAAACTGGCCTGGCACGCGACATGATGGAGTCCTGCTCAGAAGACTTCGAAGAATACTCTCAGAAGGGCGGAGAGATGAGAAGACGGGAGACCGGAAGGGTCGGTGCGAAGAGCAGAGAGCAGCAGAGCCAGGGGACAGGCCCAGCCACGGCCACAGCACCTGCGCTCACACAGCCTTTGCCTTTCCATCTGAAGTAATTTTAAACTGACAGAATACGAGTGAGCACGGAAAGTTCACCCGGCTGCCCCCGCGTCAGCATCGAGCCTCTGCGCCACACGTCTGAGCAGATCGAGGTGATGTGGCTTGGTTGCTAAAAACTAAATTCCAGCTCTTCTTTGGATGGCAGTACATTTGCGAGTGCCTCTCGTTCAGGACCATCCGGCCCAGTGCACAGAGGCCTCCTTAGGCTCTTCTGTGCCGCGGTGGGTCCTCAGCCTTTCTCCGTCATTCCCGACACTAATGTTTTTAAGAAGCCGGGTTGGGTGTTTGTAGGGCATCCCTTGGCATGGATTGGTCTCACGTTTTCCTCACGATGACCCTGGGGCCATGGGGTGCAGAGATGAAAACCACGGAAGGGGAGAGCCCTCCTCGGCAGCTCAGCCTCACCCCCTCGCGGTCTCCCCGCTGGTTAGCTCAGGCCCTCACCAAAGAGCCATCTGCCAGCTTCTCCGCTGTAAAGCAGAGAAGGGCTTTTTCAACAGCTTCCTTTCCAAACCTTCTGGGGAAGCTCCACCAGCAGCTTCAGTATTCACCTGCCTCCGAGGCATGGCCTTTGTCAAAGCCCCCCCCCCACAGGAAATCGGAATTATCTAGAGAAATGAGTACCTCCACTCCGCCAGGGCCTGAGTGTGTTCGGCAGACAGTGGGCGCTGCTGTGAGAGGAAGCCGGACTCTAATCACAGTCCTCAAAGGAAGCTCGAGCTGCAAGCAGAAGGTGCTCAGCTGTCCATCTACAACTCTGAAAAGACACAGGAGTAGATCCAGGTTGCCCAGGTGCATGCCACGCCCACGCTTTTATTTCCCTCTTCATCTTCCCATTCTCAGTGACCCTCCTTGAAATGACCCCTGCGAGCTTCCATCTCTTGTTAGATGGCACGCTCTCTTCCCTTCCCCACACACAGAGCAGACTGCCCAGAGACCCTCTCCCTTCTCCCTTCTCCAGGAGGAATAGAGAAGTTCCCTCGACGCCATAAAAGTGTGTTCTCCATATCCCAATGTTCTAATGTGTAGTCTGGCAAGAGACAGAATGTTTGACACCAAGCCTGTCTGGTCACCACATCCAAACCTCAGACCAAGAGAGGAAGGGGCATTCAAAATATCCTCCTGGAGATTCCCTAGTTCCTGGCTTCTCTAAGGAGGGCATTGTAAGAGCTGTCACACCCCGTGGCGGAAGGGTCCTCTGAGCTCGTCCAATCCAAATACTTGGTTCTCATGTGGGAAACTAAAAACCTGGAGAGCAGAGCTCGTCCAGCGCCCTGAGCAGTGGGTGGGCAAGAACAGAAGCCCCATGGGGCTCCCTCCCCTGCGGTCTTCCCTCAGCTTTGCAGCAATTCCGCCTCAAAGCCCCACCCTCTCCCACATGAATGCCACCAGAAGGTCTGAACAGGAAAACCCCACCTGGGCACTCTTCCTAAAAATACTGCTGTGAACAGCATTCAATTTAATGAAAATGTCCCTTGGAGCTCACCAGCCAGACGAGACCCAGGTGCAGCCAGGACCACTTTGAACATCACACCTAGTCCTGCTTCACACACGGCAGGGCGCCTTAAGGCGAGTCCAGGCCCGTAAGATAAAACGTCCGCTTGAGAACTGTGGCTCTGTGACATGGCTGCTGCTGGTTCACGTGGCAGGGAGCTCTGGGTGGCAGCCACTGCCGCAGCACCACCCCCAGAAGCCCGGGGAGTGCTGGTGCTGAATGTTTAGATGCTCAGCTCCCCGCTCACCTCAGCAGGAAGTGACCATCTCCCCAGAGCCCTGGTCACCTCAGCACGAAGTGACCATCTCCCCAGAGCCCTGGTCACCTCAGCACGAAGTGACCATCTCCCCAGAGCCACCCGGCAGACCGGGGGTCCTCCAGACAGCTGACAAAGGATGTTTATGTCGATGTGCAGAGAGCATGTAGTTGTCTGTAAGTCCCATCACCTCCTGACGCCTCCTGCACTCACCAAATAGGACAGAAGCAGGACTTGACAGAAGACCAAGAAAAGGCGGATGACGTGGGAATGGCTCCAGATTCTGCTCTGAGCTGTGGCACAGGCCAGAAAACTCCTGCTCGGTGAAAGCTGAGCTCCTCCCCACCCCAGTACCTCTGGCTGAGGGATCAGCAGCCACCACTGTGTGACTGGCTCTCACTCACAGCCTGGGGAAACCCTGGGGTTCAATGTCATTGGTAAATAACTCAATATACCCCACCCACAGCACTGGTTTCATCTGGCTGTCTTCGTGGGGCTGGTACAAAATCACACACTGAAAAGCACCATTCAGAAACTCCTCAACCCGGAAGGACTCAGCTCACTACGTGGCCCAACCCGTGTTCCGGAAGTGATTGTGCCAACAGGCCCCTGGGCACTTTGCACTCCTGGTCCCAACAGAAAGCTAAGGCCCGTGGTGACAACAGCTGAGGGACACTCGGTAACTTTTTTCTTTCAAAACCTCAATTATCCCTGTAATCCCCGCACTCTGGCAGGTTGAGGTACGAAGATCTAAAGTCTGAGTCTGGTCTGAGATATTAGTGACATAGAAAGACCCTTCTCAGAATTTAAAAATTAAAAACGCGGAGGATGCAGCTCAGTGCAAAAGCTCTGGGTTTATCCTGTTACCCAGCACGCCACCCTCAAGAAGGTGGACTCATACAAACATCTCAAAGGCTCTTCAACGCCATTACGAACTCAATATGCAGTCCTTAGCACACTCTCACAGTCTCAGCTCAACCCATCTTCAGCCTCACATCACACATCTGCCCGCACCACAGAGTCACGTTACAACCAGAGAAAGCCACGCTCTCTCTCCTTCCGCTTGGAATTTCCTTTCTCCAAATGCTTAGTCCCTATTCATCCCCCACACCCGTTAGATGCTTCTCCCGTGAACGCTTGTTCCTTGCTAACCATCTTTCCCACAAACTCCCAAAGAATTTCCTCTGCATGCATCTCATGGCTCTGATGGTCAATAAACATCAAATGGCATTAGCATCCGCACTTTCCTTAACTGAGAACTGAGCTTCTGCCTTCAACCACACAGAGACAAAAACAGAAAGATCTAAGTCCTCAAGACCTGGAGGATCAAAGACTTTCACACTCTTCCATCCACACAGCTAGAGTTCAGCTTCATTTTCGGTCTTAATAAAAAGCATTCCCAAATGTTGCCAATGTTCCTCCGGCCTGTAAACATTTTTACTCCAAACATATCAGCTGCAAAACACTGTAGCTCCCCTTGGAGAAAGAGCTCAAAGGCCAGCTATGCTGTGAGCCAAGACCCAGGGGTAAGTGCGGAGACCCGCTCCCCACACACGCACAGCACCCGGGTGGGCACGTACGAGCCAAAGCAGAGAGAAGCAAACAAAGTGAGGAGGAGACGACGTCTTTGTTCTCTTTTTTGAAAAGTCCCGGTTGTTACATATAAAGCTGCGTGAAATATTTCACAGCTCAAATCAGCAAGTAGGAAGCATCATGCCCTTTGGAGATGTGTAGACCCTCATCTGCCACCAAGGCCAAAAGCAGGCTCGGCCTCTGCCTCACACTTACCAGCAGGCAATGCCAACAAAACTGGTGAAATTGGACGCCTTCAGCCCTCCTAGCTGCCTAGGGGAGCAATTAAATTAAAAATATAATGACTCTACATCAGAAGGAAGTTTTTCCAGGCCACACATGAAAAGCAAAACCCAGATTTTATAGTCCAGAGTTAAGCACCGAACACCAGCAATTGTGAAAAGGAGGGAGGAGGAGGCCCAGGCCGTGGCCTGGAGTTTCTGCCTCCCGGTGAGCCTGAGCTGATTTCAAGCACGTTACCATTTCTGAAGAAATTACCTTCGTACCTAAGGAGACCACGACAATGTTTGGGTTTCGCATATCTTCTACAGCAGAAACATTCAAGAAGTTAGATCTCAGGAAAGCAGAAAAATCATTAGCTTTGAAAACAGGCCTATAAATAGAAGACCAGGGACTCGTGAATACACTAATGGCTCTGCTGTGGCCTGCGGGCTGAGGTTCCAGCCCTCACGTGCACATTGTGTAGCCCTGAGTCTAACCATCTCACAGGCCCCACAAGAATCCCTGCTTCCCAGGAAACACGCTGTGTGGATCACAGATGTCAGGGAGGGTCTGGTATTTCTGCATGAGAAAAGCATGTGCAGAGTTTGCACAATTTGGGCCTGGGATAAACACTCTCCCAGAACAGAGTGAAGACTTGGAACTTCAAAAGCTGGAGCACTGCGCACAGGGACACTGGAGTACAGCTATAACATTGCACATGGATAAGTCAGGAACAGGCATGTGCTGGGTCCATTGGCACTGATCAGACCTTAACTTCGCTGGAGCCTGATAAGCCCCGTAAGGACAGGGACACATGCCCTACTCCCAAAAGGAGGGCGGCCACACTGTGCCTACCACTGGATGTCTACTTGGATGTCTACTGGATGAGTTGATTACTCAATTGATTACTTCACTGGTGAAAAAAAACTCTTAGGAATCCTTGAAGCATGAGACCACTTCAACTCACAACATGAAAAGCCGGCAGCAGCAGTACAGTAACCTCCAAGAGGTCACGACGCGGACCTCTGTATCACCTGCTTCATCCACCCAGCACTTACCCAGCCTGCCCACTGAATCCATGATGCGCCCCCGGCCTCGGGTCAGGGCAGAGCTGCAGCACTGCCCGTGCGCAGTGATCCTGCAGGCCGTGAGCACAGCTGGGGCCCGGAGGGGACATGACAAAGAAGCCCACAGCCAGCTGTGCCGCAGGAGCAGGACATCCAGACATGGCAGCAGTGTCTGTCCTTCCAGCCCAGTGTTTCACCCCAGGCATGTGAGGAACCAGGAGAGAGGGTCACGACACCGTGCGGGAACAGAGCGCCACTCCACAAAGGGAAGGGCAGGCTGTGGGGAAGCTGCAAGCACCAAGTTACGGGGACTTGAATTCAGGAGGAGGAAGAGAAGCAAGCACGTCCAACGGCAGAACAGCTGTGACGCCCGGCTGGAATCCGTGTGCTGCAGACACCCCGTCATAAGATTTTGGCAACTGGAACTCACTGCTCTGTTTCCCTGCCAGTAAACAGAGATAATGCTCCATCCACCTCACGGAGTCCCGAGGTCTTGGTGAACTTCGCTGTCGTGAACAGCAGCTGGGGACCGGGCAGGGCCAGTGCCCCGGAAGCCCAGGCTGGCCCCCACAGTCTAATTCCTCCTTCAGGATCCTTCTCCTGGCTTCCAGCAGGGGCACCACCCAGCCAGGTAACTGACTCCTGCCCAGCCCCTGAGCTTCCCAAGGCAGCTCCCGGAGGGTCTGAGTTGTGGCCACGCCTCTAGCTCCCCAGGAGCCGCAACACAGTTCTGCCCTGTGTACCTTCAGACGCCCTGGCTGTTCGTGCCCCACCGCACGCCACACAGAACAGCTTCCACCACGTCCGCTCGACTGAATCCGGGTCAGCACGCGCTCTCTAGCCAAGGAAACTGGACTCCGAATCCTTAGCACACCAGGAGGCCCGCCCTGTGCACAGTGCCCCCCACGCGCAGCTCTGCCACACCCCCTCTTGGGGACTGGAACCCCGCTTCAGTTCCTGCAGGGCAGTAGTCCTATCGGGGCAGAGAGGAGGCTATGGGAAAGGCTGAATGCCCCACTGTAGGATGAAGAGGCCACGACCCCAGGCATAGGCAGGGTTGGCCCTGGTCACACTGCTGCCCATGGAAACAGGTCCAAGGCTCCACTGCCACTTTGATAGAGTCACTCCCTGATGGCCAGAGCAGACCAGCGTGGCTAAGTGTCAGACACCCCTGGGCCCTCTGGCAGCACCCCAAAGTGTGTGAGGGAATCCAGCGCATGTTCTCCCTAATCTTCCTCCTTGCTGCTCCAGCCTACTGCCCCACCCCCACACCACGGACAGTGAGGTCTCAGACACACCGCAGCCATGCTGTTTCTCCGGCTCCCAGCCCATGCCAACGGCTTGTGCACGGAGCTGAACTAAGTCAGCGTGAGGCAGACATGGGTAGACTCTGGTGCGGAGGTATCTCAGAGGGAGAGGTACGCCTGGCTCTTGGCACCTGGGCTCTGCCCCCGATGTATACTTGTCCATCTGGACCTCCATCCAATCCCCTCTGGGGACTGTGGAAACAAAGGGTGAGGAATTAGGCAGCGGCGCCCTTGCCCCCGCACTGGCCCTGCTCTGTGCCCGCTCACCACGAGCTGGCTGCTCCCCGTCCCTTCTGCTCAGTTTGCAAAGGGGCTGCAGACACCTCACCCTGCACCCCTCTTCCTTGCAGGGTCCTGAGGAAAAGGATCAGACGCTGAGGGGAGCCTGCCCTGACCTCTGGGCTCTGACTCTGCGGGGCCCGGATGCTGATTGGAAGACCACTCAGAGGAGCTACTGAAATCTCTCCCCGGACCCCGGGAGCAGCCCACGCAGCAGGACTGGGGCACACCCACAGCCTGGCAAAACTGCAGGCCCCATCCCAGGGCAGGTGGTGCAGTAGAAAAGCATGGAAGCCGGGTGGACGGATAGGAAGGGGAGCCTGAGTGGCGCCAGAGTGGATCCTGGAGCCCCGAGGCAGGAAGAGCAGGTCAGAGGGCACAGGTGGGGCCAGCCTCGGGGGCCACGAGCCTCGGAGGGCCTCCAGCCTCAGAGGGGACAGCGGAGGTCAGACTCGGGCTGCACCTTGAATGGCAGGGTGGAAGGCCATCTGTGCATCTGCCGTGCGCCAGCTTGCTCTGCAGCCTGCCTCCCCGCATGGTCTTGTCCTTCCCAAACCCCTAGAAGGGAGGAAAACTGAGCTGTATTTTGTGACAAGGAAGCAGGCTCCTGGTTCCCTTCATTGTTCATGTCAAAGGGAGGGGCAGAATGAGATATGCATTATCTCATTCCGGAACCCATGCTCCTTTGGCACAGGGAATGCGGACTGAGACAGAGGCAGAAGGCTGTGCAGAGAAGGGCCTGGCAAAACTGACTGGCACAGAACCCAGAGCCAGGTTCTGACCTGAGAAGGAGGTCCTCGCTCTAGGCCAGAGGCCCGACTCCTGGAAGCAGCTCCTTCTCCCAGGTGTCCTCCTGCTTCTCATGAAAGTGCAAGTGCTCCCCTCTGGCTGTGGGCCTGCCCAGCAGGAACCCCAGGCTGCAGCCAGCCCCAGCCGGAGGTGTCCACTGTCTGGCAGCTGAATGGCCCAGGCTGCCCCTGGGGGCCAGCAGCCCGCTGGAGTATTCAGACAGTCGTGCACCTACCCCGGGCAGACGGGGGCATCGCCACGGCCTGCGGCAGGCCCTGGGAAGGGCCAAGCTGGAGCTCACCTCCTAGATCTACTTGCTCCTCCAGAGTCCCTCGGAGGCCACCCCAGCGTCTGCCTGCTGTCAGAGCCCATAGGCCAGGGGTCAAGGTTCCTGGTTAAACAACTCGAGACCTGAACCCAGAGCGAAATGACCAACTAACTAAATGCTCTGCACAAGTGACTCCCTCACCAAAGGAGGAAGCTGGGAAGGGGGTGCACGCCCGGCTCCTGCTGATGATACCAGGCATGGGGTCTCAGCAAGTCTCCAGTTCTCCGGGCCTTCCTTCCCTTATCTAGTAGCCGGATTATCCTACACTTACTCTTTTTTTTGAGACAGGGTCTCACTTTGTACTTCAGGCTGGTCCTGAACTCAGTCTTGAACTCAGCAATCCTCCTGCTTCTGCCTCCTGAGTATTGGGATTACAGGTGTGAGCCACCACACCCAGCACTGGTAGGTGGTACTGATTGCTGGTGGACGTGAGTCAACACGCCTGGCATTATTGTATGTGGTTACTGAGGATCGAACACAGGCCTTGAGCTTGCAAGGCAGGCGTCGGAACCACTGAGCTAAATCCCTGGCCCTACACTTACTTTTTTAATTTGTGGATCAGTATACTTTCACATGAACTATCTCAGTTAAGTTAGCTTTATATACAAAATGTAAGAGACACTGCTTCCCTCACTCTGGACGTGAAGAACAGAATCCGAGAGGGCAACTTCCATAGGGGCTATACAACCAGGGAAGGGTGGTATCTGGGTGAAGCCAGATCTCCAAAAGGCCCCAACCCTTCCTGCTCCAGCCATGCCCCAAAACATTCAAGGCAAAATATCCCTGGAGCAAGGCCAGTCTGGCAGCTGGCCAACCCTGAGCCTTTGTCCTCCTCATCAGAGGGTCTGGTTCCCTGAATCCTCCTTTTCTGTAGTGGGAGCCCTCAGGGAAGTTAAATGAGCTTGAGCTCCATTCAGAGCCTCTCAAGACAGCACTCTTTCTAACATGGCTCTTCCAGACTCGGTGCCAGCATCAGTAGATCCCCCGCGATAAACACTGGGAGAAAACTTGCGGTGGGCTGTGGCATGTGTCGTAAATTTGGGCGGAGGTTGAGGGCTTGGCTAAGAAGCAGGGCCCTGCACAGAAAAGAAAGCGGTGGGGACGCGGCCAGGTCAGGCTGCCACGCTGACACTGCTGGCATCCGAACATGTCCTCCCATGTCCCCGGGGACGTCACAGGACAGCACAGCTGCAGCCCCCATGGAAGGCCACCTGGCTCCAGGGCCCTGGACCCTCTGCCTGCCAGGCCTCAGACGAAGCACTGGCGCTCGGAGGGGCTGAGGGGACAGCCTGGCGCAGCTCTCAGCACGTCTGACTCACTGTCTCCTCCTGAACCACCACACGACATGTTTCTCCCAGAAACAACATCTATCTTTTTTTTTAACTGACAAAAGCACTTTTTCATGTTCATGGGACTGTAAACTCTGCATCGAATTTTCCGCAGCTCTTCTTGGTGTGTCCTGGTGGGAAAGTCAAAAGCAAGTGCATCTTGGGGCCTGAGGTTGTGGAGATTTTTCAGCTGCTTCAGCTTCTCCCAGGTCTTCCACCCGGCTGAGGCCACAGGTGACACTTTCTGCGAGGCCACAGGTCGAGGCAAGTGCTCACGTAAACACAGGGGGCTCCATCCTCACCATGGTCAGCAGTCAGGACGGCTTCCCTGCTGTGAAGGCGTGGACACTGAAGCTCGGTGCTTAAGCAACTTGCCCAGACTAGGGAAGAGCTGGTGCCATGGACGCTGCCCACTGGGCAGGCCATGGGCCTCCTGGGAAGAGCTCACCCAATGGAAGACTCCACTCATGTCCCCAGCACCCCACTCAGGAGCAAACATGGACCTCGTGAGCACTAGTGGTCCTTGAGGGTGAGCTTGCCAGCTGCAGACAGCATGCCAGAGGATGGCCAGCCAGTGGACACTTCCCACAGGCAGACAGATGCCCAGCAAAGCCTATGCCCACTGGCAGACCTAGGGCAGCATAACCAGGCAGCTTTGCCCCTGGTCAAAGCTGGGTTTTGCTGGTGGGAGGAGCTTGCCCTACAACTAGGGGTGGGAGGTGCGACCTGTGGACAGCTGCCCTCCCGGAAGCTCTTCGGGCAGAGCCCCGCCCCTCCCAGGCAGCGCTCCTCAGCCACACAGCCACACAGCCACCCAGCCACACAGCCACACAGCCACCCAGCCACACAGCCACCCAGCCACCCAGCCACCCAGCCACACAGCCACCCAGCCACCCAGCCACACAGCCACCCAGCCACACAGCCACGCAGCCACACAGCCACACAGCCACGCAGCACCGTTGTGGCTTGCCTGGGGCTCTTAAGCCCCTGCTCACTGTCTGGCCTTCTCATACCGTCACTAAACTCCCCTTGGGCCTCCTGTTACTGACAGGTCTCCGGCCTCCAGAGTGACATGAACACAGCTGCTGCCACAGCTTGGTGCTGGCACGCTGGCACCGACTGCTAGGCTCTGGGTACTTCCTTCATGCGCACGCTGTTCATCAGTCAGGTGGGCACTTTTGCTGCGCAGTCAGCTCGCTGGCTGGAAACTCCAAAGGACTACAGAGAGGCCCGGGCCTCAGAGCCACGCCACCCCACACCACCACAGGTCACAGGTGCACCTGCTGGCACCGACAGCCTAGTCACAGAGGGACTCAAGGGCCATGTGCAATCGACATAGGCTTTGTCTGCATTCATCCTCTCTTGCCTCCAGCGGACTTGTGTCTCACCCTCAAGGGGCTCAGAGACAGTACAGACAATTAGCAGAGGCTGCTGGAGTGATGAGAGATGGCAGGCAAAATCCCAGACAAGAGACAGAGATGGATTAAAAACACATCGGTTCCCAGCCTGCTTCCTAACTCAGTGAGTGAGCCCCGCCCATGGCTGCAAAAACATCATGGAGAGGGGTTTGTGACCTGGACACGGGGCTCAGAACCCGGGGCCTGAGAGCTCATGCTGCTCCCTCCACCAGCCCTCGGGCGGCAGGGAGGACGGGCGTGCCCGCTCTCGCCCGTGTCAGCCCCACTCCCTCGGACAGTGTGGGGATCACAGGAGAGAGTCCAGCCAGGGAGCAGCACCCTGGGAGCACCCCCGGCTGTAAATTCCAAGGAACGTTACAAGCACTTGAAGGAAACTAGCAGTTTTGTGCGTCACAGATGGCTCCAAGGAAAGTCTGGGTCAGCTGTTGAGCCTGGCGATGCCTTCCTTCACAGTGGGAGGATGTAGCCGTGGAAAGGCCAGTTTCTTCCCCATTTCCCAAAGGAAAGAGCCCTGAGCCGTGGAGGTTGTGTTTTCCCCACCTGTGGTTTCATAGTCACGCTAAGTCAACACACTGAAACACAGCTTTGGTGCAGACGGTTCTCAAGAAGGAAAATCGCAGTGCTGCCTTCAAAGGGCAGGCCGTGGAGCCAGCAAATGAGTTATGTTTCTGGGCTTCCCTGGGTGAAGGCTGGGCTGCAGGCTTCCAAGGGCCAAGCTCCCAAAGTCTGGGGGCCCGGGATGGCTCGGAGTTGGCAGTGGGGGTCACTTGTAGCCTAGAGAGCTGGCGGTTCTTTAGTGGGCAGATCAGGTGCATAAAGGGGGACAGAGCAGCTTGCCAGTGCCTCTAAGAGTGGGGACAGCAGGGCTGAGCGCGCTGCTCCACTGCCCAGACATGGTGGTCAGACTCACTGAGGGAGGGCTGAGGCCGCAGGGGCTGCCCTGTGCACCCTGCAGGCTTGCTTCCCCTCTGCATGACTGCTCAGTCCCTCCAGGGCTTAGACAAGCCATTCCTCCTTCCTATGCCTCTATTTTCTCATCCACACAGTGGGCACAGTCATAGTGCCAGGCTTCTAACACCTCTGACTCAGGATTCTCGTCGGGTGACCTGCAGCAGGTGGCACGTCCCGGCCCACCTTATCGACAGCTGTCCTTGTGTCTTGGCCAGCATAATGTCCTCTCTTCCTGCTCGGATTGGTTCATAGCCCCAGCCCTGCCAAAGTCCGCCTCAGCTTCGAATCGGGGCTTCCAGTTATGACTTGCACCGGTCTGAGGGTGAGGGCTGCACTCACGGAACAGTGCTGGAGGGCAGATAGGAAGACACTCGTGGCAACCAGGGTGGGATGGCACCTCACATCAGTCCAGCCTGCCACCCGCAGGCACAGCGCTACGCAGAGGCTCCGCACAGGGGCGCCCTGCCGGCTCTCCTGCAGAAGTCTGCAATGTGCCAAAGGTTTATTTTCCTAGGATTAGCACCATGACAGGGAACAGGCCATATATATTGTTGAGCATGACGAGCCAAATATTTTTCTGTAATTTCTACAATAATGTGAGGAAAGTTGAAAAAGAAAAGAGCAAGCAGCCGGCCTTAGGCCTGTCTTTGCAGGCGCCTGTCTCCAAAAATAACAGCCACCCCTATGAATTACCCACAGCACTGTTTGCAAGACAGTTGTTTGATACACGGAGTGGAACGTATTAACAGGAGCTTCCTGAGAAAGAGAGGCTTCGGGAGGACAGACTGACCTGGGACAGACACCCCAGGCTGGGCGAGCCCTCAGCTGCCCGCAGGTGTGGTGCGCCTTGCCTGAGCAGCCAAAAAGGTCACGAGGGTGTCACCCAGCCCTCGGGGACCTGGGACACTCAGACCATGGGGGTTGGTAACTCATGACCTACAGCACTTGCAAACAATTTATTAACTCTGGCTCTGCACTCACGAAACAGCACTGGAGGGCAGATAGGAAGCCAGAGACCAGAAAGAGGAAGAGGCAGAGGAAAGCTCAGCAGGCAGAAGCCCAGGGCAGGACCAGACCGGGCCTGTCGCAGGCGTGTGGTCACGGCTGCCCGCCGCAGGGCCGGCAGCAAGGGCCCAGCTGTGGCTGAGAAGCCTGGTTCTGGGGTGGAGGTCACAGAGCAGGGCAGAGTGAGCCCTCATGAGGCATCCACGCTGACGGTGCTCTCGCTAAGGCCGGAGGAGCCTCGCCTTTCAGTCAAGGCGCCTCCGAGAGCGGCTAGTCAGCTGGGAGTTCACTTTGGGCACAGCAGGGGATGGCATCTGTTGGCGACACAGAGGACAGGGCGAAGCCCCCAGGGGACCCCGGGGGGGTCTGGCTCTGCTGGGCACAAGGACTGGCCACCCGCCCAGTGCCAGCATGGGCCAGCGCGGACGCAGGCCTCCCGACTTCACCTGCTCACAGCCTGTCCTCTCCTAGGAGTTTATTTTAACACAAAGAGAGCCGGAAAACAAGAAGAGAAAAGGATGGGTCTGCACAGGGAGCTCTCCGACTGGCAGAGACCGGAGGACAGCTGGAGGCATCGTGAGAGCGACACAGGCTGGCAGCTGGGAGGCCCAGAGAAGGCTGGCAGAGGCGGCCGGCGCCAGCACCGCCCCTCCTCCAGGTCGTGTGAGCCCAGCGAGAGGCGGAATGGGGGAGGGCCGGCCCAGACCGACACCCTGCCCAGCGGGACACAGAAGGGCTGAGACCAGCCTGGCTCTGGGAACTCGTGGCCTCTGGCCGGGGGAGCCAACGCCAGGAGGAAGGCGGTTTCCATGGGACTCGGGGATTAGGAAGAAGCAGGAGACAAGCATGGAAAGTCTCACCACTGGAAATAAAACTGAAACCGACCTGGAGCTCACCCTCTCCAGGCCCGGGGGGGTGGGGGGGGCAGTGAGTCACCGAGGACACCACAGCCCACGCTGGGCGCCAGGCAGCTGGGCCCAGGGGCGTTTCACCGGCGCTGGCAGAGGAGGGAGAATCCACCCGTCCCCGCCCTGAGCTGTTCCTAACAGGCTGCTGCGTCCTTTCCAAGGCACCAGCTGCGGGCAGCTCAGGGCCGAGCGGCTTCCTCCAGGGCCGGATGAGGACTGGCGCGAGGGACCCGCCTGCGGCAGTGCTGGCACTGGTAGCAGCCTCGTCTCTCACAGGAAAAACCACACAACCACACAACCAGTCACAACCCCGAGGGCAGAGGTCAGCAGGCGTGAGGCTCCTGCTCCTCCTCCCCCTCCCCCTCCACAAAGCAGGGGTTCTCTACACCGCACCGTGACAGCCCATGACTGTCCCACAGCGCCTCTTCCTCACGAGTGACACCAGCCAGGAGCCAGAAATCGCCTGCTCTGCACCCAGACTCTGCCGCACACCTGTGCCCCGGGGGGAAACCCAGGCCCACCTGGGGAAGACGGCCTGAGATCTACACACCTTTTCTTCTTTTATTTTTTAAATTCATTACAGGAAACTGAACCCAGGGCTTTTGCACTAAGCTACATGCTCTTTCTTTTTTTCTTTTTACTTTCTTTCCTTTTTTTGAGACATAGTCTCACTAAGTTGCCCAGGTTAGGCTCACACTTGGAGTCCTCCTGCCTTCCTGAGTGCTGGGAATACGGGCGTGCACCACCATGCCCCTCACAACAATTTCCTAATAGCTCTCAAAGGTCTTCAGGAGACTAGAATAACTAACCACCAGCCATGTGCTGTTATTTAAACCTGGAAACAGCTCTCCAGGGAAGGAACTCCACACACCAAGTAAGAAAACTGCGGTCCCGAGAGACGAGTGCCCGGGCAGAGAGGTGGCGAGCGGCAGACAAAAGAGAGTATCAGGGCCTAAGTGCAGAGGCCCCGGCCGCCATCCGCTGGGGCCTCTCTCTGTTCGCAGCACTCAGCGGACCCCTCGTAGGAAGGAGCCCTCTTGGGACACACGGAGCCACCCTGGCTCTGTCTCACATTCGGGCACCAGGGCTGCGTCCACAGCTGAGGTCGCAAACCCGGAGATGGGCTAACTTGGGTCCGGGGGCTGTAATAACCACATCGTGCACTTTGCTTTCTTGTTGCTGGAACTAAATGCCGTAACGTGGCTGCTGTTGCAGAGGTTTCAGTCCGTGGCCAGGTGGCTCTGAGGCAAGAGCATCATGGCGGAAGGCGGGGTAAGGGGTGGCCAGGAGGCAGAGCCAGGTACAGACCCAAGGCCAAGCCCCACGGCCCACCCAGACACACCCGGTGTGCTTTACTCAACTGTGCAACTCCCAAGCCAGTCTGATGGGGGTCAAGCTTCACAATCACAGATAACTATGCAGGCTGAGTGGAGCTGCCCCCAAATGCCCGGAATTAGGTGTGTTTCAGATTTCAGATTTTTGCTGTTGCTGAGATCTTGCCACACATAACGAGATGACTTGAGCAAAAGGTCTAAGTTTAAACACTACGTTCACCTGTGTTTGTTTGCTAACCTTCTGCACAGAGGGAAGGTGGTTTTGAGCCCCGACTCTCGTTTCTAGTGCAATGTTTCTAGTGTACCTTGTTTCAACTGTAACGTGTCACATGAGCTGAGGTGGCTCGGGGTGACCTGCGACCTTAGGCCACTTGGGCACCAGAGCCAGGGTCTCTGCTTCCAGGCAATGCCCCCAGCTGCAGCTCTGCTTCCTTCCCTCACCCTCTGGGGAGGGCAGAGTGGAAGGACCCAGGCCACGACACAGGAGCGCCTGGCCAGGACCGCTGCCTTCCCCGTCCCTTCACCACCTTCGCCGACGCTGGTGCACTCCGCAAACACCCAGCGCTCCCTCCAAGAGGTCAGAGGCCAGGGAAAGGCTCCCTTCTGAAAACTGTCGGAGGAGCCCTGAAGGAGAGGGGGAGCAGAGGCGGGGCAGAAGGACGTGCACAGGGGTCCCCGTGTGCCACGGGGTGTGAGGACAGCAATTTCGGGCGTCAGATATGGGCAAAGGATTCAGGGTTGAAGCATGAAAGACAGAGAAGTGAAGGCTCAGGAAGGACCCCAGGCCCTGCTGTGCTCTGACGTGACTCCGCCCTGCAGGCTTCACTCCCCCTCTGCCCACCACAGACCTAGTACCTGTGAGCACAGGGAGTATCGCCTGGACATGCTCACTCAAAGGATGGACAGATGGACAGACGGAGGGATGGACAGACTACATTTGACATTAGTCATAGACTCAATGAAAATATCCTAAAGCTACCACTTGTCAAAAAAACTAAAATGAATAAAAATATTTGATCCAATGGTCTTGCTGTTTCAAAGTATTCCTCCTGGTCTGTCTGTCTGTCCCACTGCTCACAGCCCTCGGCAGGCTCCTGAGCGAGGCTCCAGCCTAGCCTCTGACAGCCATCTTGGGAGAGGAACAGCGGCCGAAAACTGGCACCAGAATAACCCTTCGGTAATTACATGTTTCCAGACAGACATAAATAGATTAGCCTCTCTGCATTTTTCTCGTAAAAATAACAACAGTTCCTAAGCACACTGGCACGCGCGTGGACATTAAGCATTGCGACCTGCTGTTCTTGGCAGTCCGGGCTGGCCCCTCTGCTGTCTCCCCCACCAGCACCTCCCAGCTCTTGGAGGGCTACTCGGTCCTGGCTCTGCCGCCCGTATCGCCCCGGAGAGGTTGGCAGCCGATTCCCGAGACTGGCCGTGGCTTTCTGAGCGTCGAGCCCATGGTTCGCTGTGCTCTGGCAGGGTCTTTATCTGCTCTCAGTCATTATGTAACTAAAGGCCTGTAACACAGCGGAGTGATTATGTGCTCATTTTGTCCTGGAGAAAATGAGGAGAATGTTGCTTCATTTCTGCCCTAACTTAGAAGAACAGCAATCTTGGTGGCGACACCCTTCTCCTCATCCCTGCTTCCCCCTCCTCCCCACCATATTCTCCCTCACCTTCCTCTCTACTTTTTCCACGCCCTCAAACTCCCCTAATAAACTGAGTCACGACCACAGCCCAAGGACCAAGGCACCTGCTGCCCTGGCTTCTCTCTGCGACCACCTTCTCCACCTGGACCTCAGTCCTGCTGAGATGTCAAGGTGCCAGGACCAGAGCCGAGGCACTGAGCAGCGCACCCTGCTCTCCAAGGTCTGTGAACTCCCTGAGCTGAAGAAGATCCACCATCCTGCGCCTGGCAGGTACTGACTGGTCAAGTATCTGGCCACAAAGTCAAGGCTTTGGAACGAGCCACCAGATGGCCGTGGCTGCTCCTGAAAGATAAAGACACCTGGACCTCTGCTGACCACTTGCTCTTCCCTGTGAGGCTGTTGTTGTTTGCTGCCTCCCCCAGCTCCACCCAGAGCACTCGAGGAGCTTGTAGGCCACACGTCACACTCCAACCCACTGTGCAAGCCTTGAGAAGAGTGGAAGTCGGAAGACTGAGCTTAGGGCCAGGCCCAGCTCCACCTCTCCCCAGAAGGAAGACTTGCACCGGTCACTGTGTCTCTGAAACACACAGGTAGGAGGTTATTATTGCACAAAAACTGTGTGTGTGCACGTGCACAGGCAGGAGAACGGGTCCATTCCACACTCCCACCCTTTTTGTCTTTAGGTTCCTCTCTGCGCAGTACCCTGATGACGCCCTGACAACTTGGTTTCATCTGGCGCCAGCCACCATCCAGGTTTAAGTCAAAACAAAAGCAAACTGTTGGAGTCACTCCAAGGTGCCTAAGCCTAAGCTAAGGATCTCTGATAAGTACATCCGCCTTGATAAATTGGTCTGATCCAACATCAAGTAGCTTCCTCCCTAGTCCATCACCTTGTAATTCTGGCACAGTGCCTCCCCTGTAGGGCACGCCCTGGTCTCGTCACTCCTGGGCACACTGATGTCTAACTTGGCCAAGGATCTGATCTTACAAAGCTGTAGCCTCCTCTCACCAGGGTCTAGGGCAGGGGAAGGAGCTCCCCAGAGACAGAGGAAGCAGGACAGGGGACTCAGAGTGAGGTAGAGGCACTAGTTCAGCTGAATCCTCCCACGTGTCCCTCCTGTCTTAAATATGGCCCCGTTTCACACGAGACCTGGTGCAGCTGGAATTGCACTGTGCCATTATTTGCAATTTCATCATCAAACTTTCTGGCATGTGAAACTTTAAGGCAATGGCAGGGGAACTCTCCTCTGACCACAGCTTGTGCCCAAGATAATCCACCCCCCTTCCAGGGCACTCGGAAGCACCAGCCTCACCCCACCCTCTCAGTGCTCACACGCTGCACATTACCACGAGATCTGCGGCAGGGCCACTTGGTGTGCCAGAGCCATGCTGCCCACGAGCACTTCATTACAGGTAAATCCCAGTGACCCGAAGCCCTTCGCCACTGCAGCCCTGCAGGCTCAGCCTTCCAGATGCAGACAGCGTCACTGGCTCCATGCCTAACTCGCACCCTGGCGCTTGTGTGGTCACACGCAGAGCCAGTCGGGACCAAGAAGGGAAACAGAAATGGCTCCAGGTACATCGACCAACCAGAGGTGAATTCACTAAAATAACTGTGAGCACTAGAAGGAAAAAGGTCAGGGCTGATCACTGGTGCCCTTGGAGAGCCAGGGGCGCTCGCAGCAGGAAATACCCAACAGCCCCTTCCACCCAGCCCAGGGGAGTGAAAGACGGAGAGTGGAAAGACTTTTTTCCCTTATGATTCTCCTGCTGGAAAAATAACAAGAAAAGGAAGAATACTAAAACACTAAGCTGTTTTAGCATTCCATACTTTAAAAGATAGTATCATATTTTTAGAAAAGCAAAAGCAGTGATTGACATAAATATCTCGGCCTGCCTCAGATCTCAGGATTAGAAAAAGGTAGTGTCGTGAATCTCACAGCGGTGTTCTCTGTCACTTGCTTGTCTGACTTAGGTTTTTCTCTTGATTCTTTTCATTGGAACCTGTAAGTGACTTGTAGTGCTTCTAGGACAGAACAAAACCCTTCCAGTCATTCTTCCTGTGACTGCCACTTTCCCCGGGAAAAACTTCTATCCATGGCCCTCTCTACTATCTCTAGAGAAAAGGCCTTTACTATCTACGTCACGATCCCACACTGCGTCTGCGGGAGCCTCACATTCTAGAATGTTCTTTGCTCAAGGACAGCCCAAGAAATCACATATGTGGCAAAGGCCTCCTCAGCCATTGGCTCCTGCATTAGACAAAGTTGAAGAAACAGAACCAGTGGTGTTTGCCTGTCCATCTGTTATGTGGCTTATCTGTATTACATATGTAGATATGTTACATACACACACACACACCTCAAGAGAGAGAGTTAGGAACTGTCAGGACCAGCCGACCTCCGCAGGGTGTACAGTGGTGCGAGAGCTGGGGTGAGTTTCAGGGTGGTCCCAAGGCTGCCTGATGCAGAACCCCTTCTTACCTGGCACCGAGGGCCTCTAACTGGTGGGGTGAGGCCCCGCCATATGATTCAGTGTGGCCAGCCTCACTCTAAGCCTACTGTTCGAATGTTAATATCATCATTTTTAAAGCCCCTTCACAGAAGCATCTGAAATAATCCTTGCCCAGGTACTTGGTCACTGGGGCCTAGTCAAAGGGCAAAAAAAGCAACTGTCTTAACACCTGCTCCAGCAGCCCTTGTCGGTGCCACCCCGCTGAGCCACTCCAAATGCACCCTTTCTCCTGCCTGCCGCCCCTCCTGGGGGCCATGGTCTCATCTGTCCTGCCTGCCCTGCACACCCACGGCAGAGCCCTCCTGTCCGTCTCCACAGCCTGCAGCCCGGCCCACTGGCAGGTGAGGGGCAAATGCCCACCCCAGGCGCCGGGGTTTCACCACTCAGTGACCAACCCCGGCTCCTCTCTCCGGACAGCCTTCTTTCTCTCAGAATGTCCTCTCATCAGCACGTGATCCACACAGCAGAGTTTCTTCGTGGGAAGAGGCTCACTTGAGGCCAGTTAGAAGCACGGGGACAGAGGAATAGAAACACCTCGCTCAGTCCCAAGCCTCCTGGTCTTCTCCTGAGCCTCCCTCAGTGAGGAGCAGCAAGCGGAGCGCTTAGATATCCCGACAGCAACACCTCAAACCTAGGCCCTCTTTCCAAATCACTCTGATTTGTGCTTCCCATGATGTGTTCTGCTGTGGGTGTTCCCCAGTCCAGAGGACAGGACCAACCTCTTCTCCTGCCCCCTCCTAACTAAATCCAAGACCAGACAGCAGCTGGGGGCTTGCTGGAGCTCGGGTGTGGGGTGACAGGCAGGTGGAGGGATGCAGACGCCACTCTGGGGGAGGGGGTGTGGCCTCAGAGGCCCCTGACCTGCCTGCCCCTTCGTGTCCCCATGGAGCACCCTGTCTTGCAGAGAAACGCCTCAGTGAGCTCGGGCCACACACTTTCCCAGCGAGTCTCCCCAGCACACTGATCTCCAGGAGGCCGGCTCCATCGGCTCATTGTTTCTGGTTTATCTGCAACAAAAATAGACTCTTGCAAACATCCCAGTGACAGGGTCACCGGTTCACAAGCTTCCTCCAGCCCTGGTGGAGCCTCCTCCCTCTGAGCCGCTCACAGACTGCGCTGCCGCAGGCATCACCGGTTTAATTGACATGGTGGCTCATCCCTCAGTGTGTTCTGCCCTGGGGCCTTTCCAGTGGTTCTTGGACATGAAGCTGGGGAGAGACCGATGCCAAAACAGACCACTGGGGCCAGTCGTAACTCTCCTGGGGAATGACTCAACTATCCTCTCGAAGCTACCTCCCTCCCAAGCGCACTCTGGATGAGGCCTTGCTGCGCTTCTTCCACTCGATGCTCCGGTGACTATTCACACATCCCTCCTGCCACCAGCATGGAAGCTTCTGGAGGGCATGCGCCAAGTCGGATTCTGCACCAGGATCTCACCAGATATACAAGCAACCCAAGAGAAAAACCTTCATGAGAAAGGCTGAGGGCTGTGTGTACACCGGGAAGTCCAGCGCTCATGGTGAATTAGGCGGGCCTACAGAGCTCCCTGTCTGGGCTGTATTAAGCCGCCGCTTCTCTTGTGTTTTCCAGAGCCGAACCCCGCCATGAGTCCTCTGCTTGCACTGAGAACTGGTGTAAGAAGGAATCGTGAAAGAGTCAAGTTACTTGTAGAAGGAAAGCGGCGCCATGTTTGTGCCATTTTGGTCAAAGGCTTCCCGGGCAGCCTGCTCACTCCTGTCATGGAGGACTTGACTGTTTTCAGCCAAGTTTCCACATTTGCCTCGGACTCTGTGCCCATCCAGCTCTGCCCAGTCCACAGAAACGCATTCTGGAACTGACCTCACCTAGACTGTGTTTAGATCCCTATTTTCCCCTGGACTCAGTCTCTTTGCTTTTTATTTAATCCCACTCTTTATAAGCTGCTAGGGATTCATTAACAGGTGACATTGTTAAATAGCTTTATCAGTTAGAGTAAGTTAAGTTTTGCCACAGTAATAAATAATCCCCAGATCAATGCTTTAGGCACATAAGGATATAGGTGTGTGCATTTATTTATCATATTTCATCACTGATTTCTCAAATAACATTGCTCAGAGCTGTGCCCCAGCCACCCACACTCAAGATGCAGTGGGAGGAGCTTCACTTGACACCAGCCCCATGATCACAGCAAGGCCAGGATCTCCCGGCTCTGAGACAGTGCTTCTGCTCATCTTTCATTGGCCAACGGAAGTCACATGGCTGGGACCACATACAAAATACAGGAAGTACAAAGCAACTTTATCCTCCGGTCAGGACCCCAGAATATCTGTGATTTCCGATGCAAACCCAACAGCAAGGAGATGAGACAATGTACCCTTCAAACTGGGACTTTTCAGGGGGTACAAGAAGGATCAAAAGTAATAAAGGTAGCACAATTTATATAATATTTATGTATAGATCAACAAATTGATTTTATTGATGGGCCACAAAATTGTCATATTCAAAAACTAATTGCAAAAAATAAATTGTTTTTTTAAATTATAATAAATATCTCTGCACCTCAGATAAAAAAACTTCATGTTGCTAATCTGAATGTTGAAAATTAATAGAAACATAATAACTTATTCTTCATGGAAATTCACATATTTTAACAGTATCTTAGATACATTGCTCTCATATATTATAGAACTAAATTTTTCTAAAGAATGTAGCTTTTTCAATCTCATCTTATATTTTTAGATTTTTCCACAAAACTGCCCGCATTTTTTCAGCCCTGTATGTTATAAATAAAATTGAAATTATTGATTCTTTCAACCAGCCTTTCTTTATAGACCATAATTTTTTAATTAAGAAAATATTCTGCCTCCTGGTGCTGAGAAAACTAGTAAACTTGGAGAAAATTCAGCTAAATTGAGGATATTGTCAATTTTAATTATTTTTATATTGAAATGAATAAATACTTCACTGCAAATATTTTCAGATACTTTCTTTTTGCCTCCGAGTAGTTTTATTTGACAAAATATGTCAAATAAATTGTCTCTGTTTATGAGTCTTTTCAGTGGCTGGCCAGTTTTAGATGCTCAAAATCACAGGCCTATCCAACATCATTCCACTGCAGCACAGAGTACAGACTGACTGACTCGCCATATGAGCACCATCCCAAGACTCTGCTCACATGTCAGCATATCCCAAAGTTCCCTTAGCAAATCAGAACGGTAGATGCAGTGTCAACCCCTGAAGTTCTAATTATTTCAACCCTCTCTTACTTCTATAGGAGTAAGTTTCAGTGTCTTCCTGTTCACAGGCTTTGTTTTCAATAATTGCGATTCATTGAATTTTGATTACATATTCGTAGTTTGTTTTGCATAAAATTAACAAAAACTTGGAGGATTTGTTTATACAAAAGCTCAAAGTTTTAAGATACTTATGTTGATTCGTAAAGAACTTCTTCAAAAATCTGAAGACTCCTAAAATCTAACTGATGAAGATTAAAGGAAGAAAATGCAATGAATATTATTTTCTACTTAACATCAGATTTGTCACAAAATTTTTGTAGCTCAGTCTTCTGAGTACATATAAAATTACTAAACCCTTGCAACTAGTTTCCAATACAATGGATATTTTTTTAAATGGCTTGTTTGGAAATAGTTATTCATTATGCATGCTCCCAACCAACTCCAAGTACATTTCTACTCTATAAATATCTTAATTTAGTAAGAAAATTGTTTGCTCTATAACACTGTGTTCCACCAAAATTTGTATTTTTATTGTTGCTGAAAAAAAATCAATGTTCAAATTCTTAATAAGTTAAGCTGCAATCAATTCAGCAGTTTGACCTTTGACAGAACGAACTTACAAAAGCACTACTTTGGTTCCATGAATTGGACAAGGCTTGAAATTGTCTTAATGGAGATTCTAATTGAAAAACCTTCTGACACTGATTTAATGTTGGCCTCGAGTAACTGTCGAGAAGTTATGTTTCTGCTGAGGGAGCCAGCACGTCCACTGCTATCACTTCACTTTCCATCCATGTCTAGGGAAATTTGGAAATAGACTCAAGTGAAATTAGCCTAGAACAGTCATTGAGACTAAATGAGTCATAAAATGATATGTAAACACCTTTTGCAGCTATTCACCCTAATTAGTTTTGGGCACTGACTTAAAATAATCACAAATTTTTGAGATGCTGATGTGTTTTCAACAGATTCATGTCTTCTCATTCCTGCTACAATATAGGCTCAACAAACACTTAGCAAGTTACACATTAATCACTAATTTCCTGAAGACACAAGAATTGATTCTTAATTTTGTTTTTCAGCATGCATTTTCAGGTTCTTAATTCATGTAACACAGAACATGCCACCACTTCTTTTAAAAGCATTAGCAAAGAAGAAGACTAACAAAAGTGGTAGATTATGAAGCCACTCTGGAGTGAGTATCCAGATTTCTTCTTACACATAACATAACAGGAATTCTCACCCTCAGTTTCCTACACACACATGCAACACAGAGCTTCCAGGAGCCCCGCTGACCTGTGGTCTGGCCGACACTGTCTGTGTGAGGCTCAGGTGTCAGTCAGAGCATTACTACCTCCTGTACTGCCATCACTACCCAAGACCAGGGTCCTGCTGTGTTTATGGTGCCAGCAAAATATAATATACTGCACACTGTACTTAACAGGTAGATGCCACTTCTGTTCTGTCTCAAAAGGAACTCATGTATCTTTCTTCCCCCAGTACAGGAATTGAACTCAGGACCTTGCACTTGCTAGGCAGGTGAGGCACCGCTGATCTAAATCACTGGACCATGGAATTCATTACTCTGCCTCAAAAGGGAAATGGGAAATTAGAACTATTCTAGAGCAAGGAGTCTGTGTTTTCTGTGAACTTGTACATTATTAATGCTAAGTATAAATTCATACGTTAAAGATGTACACTGCTGTCCCAAGGGCAACCCTTGGAATAGTAATGGAAAACATGGAGCTAAAAATCCAATAGAGAAATCAAAATGGAATACTAAGAAACATTTGATTAACCCAAATTTAAACAGGAAAGAAGAAAAGGCAGAATGTAAAACAGATGGGAGAAGCACAAAACAAGGGGGTAAACGGCAGACCTCAACTGCACTGCATCACTCAGAGGCCTCTTCAACCTCTTCTCTGTGGTCCCCACGCCAATAATCAGGCCCCTTCTTCAGTTACTGATGTACAGTTAGCTAGAAAAACACACTGGACATTGTGCTTCAATGGGGGAAGGGAACACCTTGGAAAGGTTATTTGCCCTTCCACAGACCCAAACTGGGACTGCAGTACTAGGGACTAGGAACGGTGTCCATTGTGCTAGCTGCTCGGACCAGGGAGAAAGAGGTGTGTTGGGTCTTTCACAAACATACCGGTGTAACCCATCTTCCAGGGAGGGAGAGCACTAATGGGACAGCATTCCATTTGTCAAGCAGCCCGAGACATTTGGCGTAGGCTACAAACACTCAGATGGAGCCCTAGACACCTATGTTCCAATTGCTGGACACAGCCTCTTCTGTATTCCACAATCAGAACCCAGAGTAGAGAAAGGAGAAAGCTAATTATAGCTATTGCAATTAGTAAACCCAGCCAGACCATCTAGAGAAAACCAGGGTCAGCCAAGGAAAGAGTTCATGTTTCAAATGCATGACGATGGGACACGGGGCCCGGGACTGCACCGAGCCTCCGCAGGGCCCTGCTCTGTCTGACTAGGGTACCGGAGGTCGGACCGTCCCATTCATTCCCAGCAGGGCCGAGCTCCCGGCCTCACAGCTCAAGAGGTCCAGAGGAACCTGCACTGCCCCTGCCCATGGACATCGCCATTGCTCTGAGGAACCTGTGTAACCGCAGATGTCACAGGTGAGCCAACCTGACTGCTTATTGATACAGGGCTGCTCATCCTGTGCTGCCTTCTTGTCTGGAGACCTGAGTCTGTAGCCATCCTAGTCAGAGACTCTTCACTCTTCCTCTGACGTGTCACTCTGAAGGCCAATGTTAAACCATAAGTTTCTAATTGTCCCACAATGATGTCCTCCTCCCTTGATAGGAAGAAATTTCTCTTTTTTTTTTTTTTGAGAAAGGGTCTCACTTTGTAGTTCAGGCTGGCTCTGAACTCACTATGTAGCCCAGGTGAGCCTCAAACTCACAGCAGTCCTCCTGCCTCTGCCTCCTGAGTGCTGGGATTATGGGCCACCATGCCTGGCTCTGCCTCATTAATGAGGCTGTCATCCCAACCCATCCACTAGTGGCTGTTCCATATACGATTTTCTCCCAAATTCCAGGGGATATTAATTCATTCCCAGTTTTAGACTTAAAAGATGCATTTTCCTCCATCCCCTTATATCCAGACTCCTAATTTCTGATAGCCTTTGAACAGGAAGACCCTATTTCAAGAGAAAAGCTGCAATATACATGGAGAGTTCTCCCACAAGCCTTTAGAGACTGTCCTCACCTTTTTGTTTAGGCACTAGAAAAAGACTTGAAGAATCTAAACCTAGGACAAGGAACCACCCCCCCTACAGTGTGTAGATTGCATTCTAATTTGTAGCCTAATTCAGAAATTTCTAACTATAACCCTATACAGATTCTCAACTTTCTAACTAAAAGAGAGTATAAAGTCTCCAAAGAAAAGATTCAGCCCCAAAGAGCTCTGTATCTGGAAATATTCTCAAAACTGGGGATAACAGCAAACTAAGGCCTGGATCCAGGTTTTCTGTGATCTTGCGCCTCCTGCTACCACCAACAGCTCCGCTTATTTCTGGGGATGCCTGGGTCGTATAGCATCTGCTTTCCTAATGTTGGACTAATGGTAATGCCTTTACATGAAGCAGTAAAAGGTCTCGGGTCTGAGCCCTGGAAGGGACAACAGTGACTGACAACATCCTTGGGGAAATAAAGCATGCCCTTCCTCAGGCCTGACTTTAGAAAACCTTTCTTCCTCTACAGGTCAGAAAAGGGAGGAATTGCTTTGGGGGTCCTGACCTAAAGACTGCGGCAAGACCCCGGCCCAAGGGGATATGTTTCAAAGTAATCAGATGGCCACCCTGCCTCCGTTCGGTAGCATCCATAGCTATACCGAGAGAGGAAGCTACACTGAGTAGAAGTTCCGACTCCGCATCAGGTCAGACCCAGTGTGGAGTCAAAGCAACTTGTGATTACCAGAGAATATCTCACTAAGTATCAGGTCACAGTCTTAGACCCCCTGCACCTGTCGTCAAGACTGACACTACTAACAGCTCTGCTTCTTTGATGCCTGTGGGCACAGAAGTTGGCCACTCTTGTGAACAAGCCATCTCTCAGACACACGCAGCAGGCAGGACATCACGGATGGGCCTCTCTGAGGCCTTAGCAGGTGCATTACACTGACAGGCAGCTTTTTCCGGGACACCGAAAAGCAGGTTCTGTGTCTGTCAGCTCACAACAGGTCACTGAAGCCAGACCTCCCCTGCGAACTTGGAGAGGGAAGCCTGCCGACCAGCCAGGCCCAATGCCGAAAGGCGTCTTCTCAGCGACCCCGCCACACCCAAAGGGAGAAAGCGACTCCTGGGAGCCTCTGGAAGACTCGGGATGTCTCTTTGAAAAGCGAGGCTCCTGTCCTGCTCCAGGAAGCCTGGAAAGCTGACCTGCCCCTCCCATCGGGGCTAATAGTGAAGGGCAGTGGTCATGAGATTTTCCTTTCTTCCACCCAGCCAGGGAGCCGCAGCATCACCAGATAGTGGGAGAGTATGATCGCAGAAGGTAGTGTCTGCAGCCCCTTCCAGTCTGAGGAAGCTACAGAAGACAGAGACCTCCACTCCCTCAGCAGCCTATTAAGAACTGCAGGGATTTGTGCCTCTCTCGGGTAATAAGGTAGAAGATTAGGGCACTGCAACAACAGGCTGGAGAAGTGGGCATGACCTGTTAAGTACAAGAGCTCAGACACATGCACCGAACAGTTCTCAAGTCTTGCGAGAACTGGACCAGGTTTTCAGCAGCATGGCCTCGACCTGACGTCGGCCTGCGGCTGGGATCCCAGCACTGCCTCTCAGACTCTGATGAAGATGTTCTCGCGGGTTTCCTTGAGATTTGGATGGCATAAAAGGCAGCCATGAGGAGCAGAGCTATCATAGCGTTCCATGATTACCCACGCTGTGGTTCTCAGACGACGCGTGAACTCTTTATCTTTGCTCTCTCGCTCCTTTTCTGTTCACTCGGCCTAAGCTCCTCTGCAGACCTGGTTTTTCTCGCTCGCTTCACTTTTGCTTTCTTAAGCAAACTCTGCTATTGCTTTTTGGGGAAGATAAATTCTACTATATCAGTAATACATTGAGTGGAAATCTAGAAAATACTATGATTAAAAGGCCAATATGATCAAAATGAACCAAAAGTAATTGTCAACTGTAAGCTGTTCACAACATGAAATATAAAGATAAGACAGTTTGGGTGTAATGGGGAAGAAAAAGACAGACTATGCAAACAAGTATCAAAAAAGCTGAGCCTCTTAATTTATGTCAGATAAAACAGACTTCAAGAGGAGATTGTTAGAGATAAGGGGAATTTTATAATGATAGGGTTCAGTTCCACACAACAAGAATAAATGTGCCTAAAGTGACAACAAAGCTTTCAAATAAATGAACCTACACTTAACAGAAATAAAAGAAGTGGGAAGATTTATAAACAACTGGAGGTTTTATTATCTCTCACTTCGTTACTGATAGAACTACTAAACAAAGCATCATAACACGTCTCAAAGAGCCAAATGGCATTTTCAAATACCTCAGTGGGCAGCAGTGCTACAGACCACCTGCTCCTCACAAACTCACCCGGAGGACTCACTGCACGCTTGGCCATCACAGGTCTAAGTAAATTTCAAAATATTAAAATATCATGGAGTATGTTCTTTTACTACAACAAAAATTAAGTCAGAAATCAGTAATTAAAAGACAGAGCCCTCCTCTTCTCAAAAATCAAACAAATGCTAAATAAACTGCAAAGAACTAAAAAGGAAATCAGAAACATGTTGAAATGAAAGCACTACATAACAAAATCTGCAAAATGAAGTTAAAGACTATGAAAGGAAATGTCACAGTTTTAGATGCTTATATCAAAATGGAAGAAAGACATACCATCACTGATAGAACATTTCACCATACGTGCGGAGAAAAAGAGAAAACTGAACCCAAAGTAAATAAAAAGATCAAAATAAAAGTAAAATTAGAATCAGAAATTAATCAAATAGAAAACAGAGAAGCAATGCCAAAATTACTGTTGCTGAGAAGATTCACAGGATGAATAAGTAACTAACAGGGAGGACAGAGAAAGGAGGAGGTGAGCCCCAGAAACGAAAGCGGGGCCAGCACTCCAGATCTTACAGGAGCCGAAGGGTGGGAATAGAATGCAACGGTAGGTTAATAAATTTGCCAACCTACAAGAAATTGAAAATTTCTTTGAAAAATGCAACTTATCAAAATGACACGGCCGAAACAGAAAATGTCTGTCAGAGAAAATGAGAGTATCAGAAATATTCTGAAAAAGGAAAACTTCAACTTTAAATGATTTCCCTGCTAAATCCAAATGTTAATCAAGAAATAACATCTCTCATATGAAAACTCTTTCAGAAAAACAAAAAACAACATTCTTCAACTCCTTTATTGAGTTCAGCATACCCTGATATACCAAAGCCTGTAAAAATCGACAAGAAAATTTCTCCATGAACACAAGTACAAAAATCCTTAGCAAAATATTAGTAAATACCATTCACTTCTATATAAAAAGGATAACCTGTCATGA